>JAUMHM010083678.1:0-13088 GCA_032362435.1 Melikaiella ostensackeni
CTATGACAAGCATACAGATTTTTTGTTTGTGGCATCATCTCTGTGTCAGGCCGAAGACTTTTCAGCCCATGTAGTAAGTTCTTAAATATAAATATCACCAGATGACCACTTGATATCTACGAAAACGATTCCTGGTCAATCAGATAAGAGTGAGCCTCCAAATGTTAGTATTAGAAAATTACTAATTTGATTAGTATAAATATTTAATAATTAGATAGATAACTAACTGCTCATAATAGATAAATAACTGCTTAGTGAAAATATATTAATTTATTTGAGACTGCATATAATAATAATAATAAAATATTAAATATAATAAATCAAAGAATATAGTAATAAAAGATAAGGTTATATGAATTGGAAATATGACAAATAGGAAAGTTTAGTGCAAGAACGAAAATAAGAGAACAGTATTGTGAAACTGGTAAGTAGGCTCCTTCACCCCCTCCTCTATTTATAAATTATTGCCTCACAATTGAAAAATTAGAATTATTTACACACTTAATCTATTTCACCTTCCTAAATCATACCAAACATGTGTACACTCACAAAAACACTGCGTCATTCAAAGTCAAAATGAGAATGTTTAATTCTTTACTAATTGGAAGAATTATCTTATTTGAATACGATCATTCCAAGGTCTTCCAAATTAGACACTGTTTTAAAATAAAATATTCAAAATTTAAATAAATTAATATAAATCATAATTTATATAATTTATATTATTATACAAAAATTATAGTATATATATAAATGATCATAAATTAATTAATTAATAAAAAATTGCATAGCAGTAGCCTTAAAAATTAAATAATTCATAATTTAAAGCAAATATATTCGCTTTCTGATAAAGGTTACATTAATAATTTTTAAAATTATTTGAAATTGATAACAAAAATATTTTAAAATGAAATATTAGTAAGCGCTCTGACGGAGTCCCCCACCCACCATAAAAATACAAAAATACAATTAGGTGAATCGATTCGTCTCGAGTCAAGGAATCTTTTATGTTGACTCAACTTTTTTAAAATACAAAAGTGCTAAAAAATGTAATCAATATTGGTAGAAATCCTCCTGTCTATTTATAGACATTGGTGGTGAAAATAACTCCTCTAAATTTCATCAATTTATTTGCAACCGTCTTTGAGTTATCGTTATCACAGAAAAGTGTGACCTCCACACGAACCTGCATATACACAGATGCATCCGAAAAATTGCTCAGAACTTTGTATTAGTTATTTTTAATTAAGGAATCTTCAATTAAACAAATTTTTGATGTTCCGAATGGAACGATTAAAAATAAAGAGACTTACAAAAATATTTTCAAATTTAAGCTTTTAAAACTAAAGAATTTCTAACTTGAGGATTCGAAAGTGAGACCACTTTAGAATTATGCATTCCAAATTTTCAAATTGGAATCGTAGAGAGAAGATAAAAAATATTAACAGGTACATTATAGTGTGGCTCGGAAAAACAAAATTTTGATCTTTAATCGAAGACTCGTACAGTACAGTACAGTTCTCAGAATCGTACAGTACCAAATCAGGAGTTAACTCCACATTGTGCAATTTAAAATATTGGAAACTACCAAAACTGAACAATTTTAAGTGGAACTGACGTAAGAATTTAATGATTCTGAATTTTGTTCAAAAGCTGTACATTAAAAAATTTTTAATGTTCTGAATTGACCAATTGAAAATCAAGAGACTTTTGAATAAATATTTTAGAATCAAATAAGCCTTCAAACCTCATCAATTTTAAACTTGAGGACTCGAAAATTAGACTACTTTAGAATAACGCCTTCAAAACTTTTATCGTAAAAAAAAAGATAAAAATTATTCATCGTCGGGAGAACAAAATTTTTGAAATAGGAAACAGAACTATATGCAAAATTAGCGCATGAGAATCCTGGAATTTATTATTAATTTGAAGTCGTTTAATTAATAGTTTTATGGATGCCAATTCCTTACGTATCTTGATATCTTAACCGCCTTCATAAATTTTCACGGCTTTTTATTTGCTGATCCGTAAGAGATAACTCATGTGTAGTAGACCCATGTTTTCAACAAACAATTACTTTAAAATCTACTGAATAAGAACAGAATGGATAATCTTGAGGACTTTCGCAGTCAAATATTGCTAAATTTCAAATACTTATATTTTTAAATCCTTCAATTAAGAATTTCTCATTTTTAAAGAACTTACATTCACAATTAATCAATTAGAAATTGTTGAATTTGAAACGCCTAAATTTCAAATGGTCTAATTCTGAAGTCAAAATTGTCTAATTTGAAACGCTTTTAATTTGAAGTTATTGAAGCATTAAAAATAGTATTTTTTAGTTTGAAAATGTACGAAGTAAAACTAAAAGAATTAAGGATTGAAATTTTGAAATTAAGCCATAAAAATTGAAGGAATTTTTCATTTCAGGAGTTTCAAAGCGATAGTAATTGAGAAATATGAAACACTTGACAATCATTTTTGTCTTATAGGATATGCAATAAAGTGTGCGGAGAAATTCCTTTCTTGAAGAATGTGGAAGGTGGAATTGATGGGATTATTCAAATTTTGTTTAAATTCTTTATTTTACAAATTTTTGAATTTTGAAAAGTTTCATAAAAGCTCAATGAGATTTTATTTTCAGTTTTAATTAGAAGAGGATTGAGCTTGCCTGTTCTTATTCCTAAGAAAACAGTTAATTATCAATCTTAGCATTTTTTACATTATTTTAGCTAACTTTAAATGATCCTTATCTTAAACTAAGTCTCGTAAATAGTAAGAATTGTTGTTAACATGATGAAAACTTCAAATTTAATTCAAACTCAAATTCCCATATGCAATGAAAACAACTTCAAGTGGGAAGACATTATTATAAGATATCAAACTGATGTATACTATATTAATAAACTGTCACACTAACAGAAAAAGTCGAGAGATAAGCCAAAAGCACACGAGAAGCGAGCAGGAAGTTTTTTATTTGGAAAAACTTTCCTCACTTATTATTTTTACTAAAATCGAAAACCGAATTCAAAAAATTATTTTATTATTCACACACACAGACACATACACATCCGGACAATTGCTTAGAAGATTGTATCAAATATTTCTTAATTCAGGAATGTTTAATTAAACGAATTTATAACTTTTCGGAGTGAATAAATAAAAATAAAGAGTCTTACAAATAAATATTCTCAAAGAACTTATAGAACTGAATAATTTCAAACTCGTAGATTCCCCTAATGAAAATACCTACATAGGTCACTATATACTCGTAGGATCCTATATAGGAACCTACATATGATCCTGTATAGGATCCTGTATAGGTAACTTACATTCCCATATAGGGACAACCTATCGGAAGGGACATAGGTATTTATATGGGATCCTATAAAGATTCCTAACATAATTCACTTAATTAAAAAATTAATCAACAAATTTTTATTTTAATAACATTGATTTGAGCCTATACCTTGAGTGCATGTATGTTCTTGAGCTATCCAACATTCAATAAAAACTATTGCGCAGCCGTAACTCTCATAAAAAACTACCGTGCAGCGTTTCATTATATTTTTGAAAATATTTTTTTGCAATAGGTCCTTATATAGGTACCTACATAGGTACAAACCTATATAGGTTTCCACATAGGTTCCTATGTTTGAAAAAATTCTCATTTTTGTAATTTTAATATTTGCATAGATGTCAATTTTTTATCTGAGGATCTTAAACATATCCATAAATTTGAACTTTTCCATTCGCTGATGCCTAGTAGATAACTCATATCTAATAGACCCCTATTTTAAAATCTACACAATAAAAAAAATTGTTCATTCTTGAAGTATCCCACAGTCTAATTTTGTTAATTGTAAATAGATATTTTTTTAACTTTCAATCAAAAATTTTTTGTTTTTGCAGAAATTAACTAAGAAATGTACGAAGTAGAACTAAAGAAATTCTAAACTAAAAATAAGAGTAAAACTAAAAGACTTGAGGATGAACATTTTCAAATTAGACCCTGAAGAATGAAACTTTTTTTAATTTGAGGACCTTAAAAGCTTCTATAATGAAGAAAAGTGATGTATTATATGTCTCATTTTATAATAATAGTCAAATTTTGATTATTATTTTTTCCTTCTAGGATATCCAATCGAGCATGCGAAAAAATTGTTGTTAACGTGAATACAACTTTTATTCTAAACCAAAATAAAATTTTCATGGAATGCAAACAACTTCAAGTGGTAAGACAATTTTACAAAATATCAAACTGACGCCCGTAAAGAAATTTTATCAGGGCCCTGATCGGGTCCCGGCTAGGCAGCCCGGACAATATCGGGACCCCGGCCGGGCAACTTGTCCGGGTCCCGGTAATTTTAGTCACGGAGAATTAGACGGGCCCCGGTTGGACAAGCAGCCCAATTAATCCCCAATCAGGGGTCGACGGGTACCCGGTTGAGCTCTGGTTAGATGTTGGTATAAGACATTTACGACTTGGCACTGTGAAGTCTCCCCGAGTAAATTATACAAACCAATCAAAAAGTTCCTACTCATCAAATGTCGATTATGTGATTGAAAATTTGAATTTCTAATCTAAAATCAGGGAAAGTTCACTTGAATTGTACTTCATAATATTTTACTCAATCACTGCGAGAAAATTTTGGCTGTTTTTAGATGAATAATTCAATTCAATCCTTTGGTTCAAAAGTCAATTATTTTGTTGAAAATTTGATTATTTTATTGAAAATTCAACTATTTTGTTAAAGTCATCTTTTTTGGTCGAAAATTCAACTATTTTGTTAAAAATTCATCCTTTCGAATTGAAAATTCATCTTTTATGGTTGAAAATTCACTTCTTTCAAAATTTGTTTCCTTTGCTTCAAAGCTGAACTATTTGGTTGGTAGTGCAACTATTTCGTTAAAAATTAATTTTTTTGTTAAAAAATTCGTCTCTTCGAGTTGAAAATTCATCTCGTTTGGTATTTCTTCCTGTGAAGTCTGATATTTGAATACTTTTAAGTATTCTTGATTCATTACCGAAGTAGTGACTAATCTACAGTTGTCAACGAGGGTAAGCAGGGGGTCAAAAAAAGCCCAAAATTGGTAACGTAGTTTATGGACGGTCTCTAAGGATCCCTCACCAAAAAATTTGCACGCGCCTGTCGGATCTACGAGTATATAATACCTTCTCATCATGATAAGAATGTAAAAACTAGACACAATTAGTCCCAGTCCTTTTGAAAAATTTCTTTTAGTTTTACAAATTACAAAATTAATAAGTATCAGTAAAATCCACCGAAAGGCCTTTTCTATACTTTTCATGCGGGGACCTTCATTTAGGACTGTATATATTAATTGAAAGAAGGCTATAGAAATGGAAAACGTGACAAATATGAAAAGTTTAATTAAAGAACCCGATTGTGTAACATTTTCAGCTTCATCGGAATAATGTGAAGACAATATTTTGAATCGTGTAAATATGCTGTGTCACCTCTGCTAAGATAAGGCATTGAACAGTTACTGCCTGAAAAGGAAAAAACAAAAATTAATTACGCAATCAATCTATTTGAATTTGGTTTATTTCGTTAAAAAGAATCCATCTAATTCACTCTTCTTGCACTCACAAAAACATGACAAAATTCGATAAATCTCAACAATACGCACCTGGAAAATGTCACGTACACCATTTTATATCGAAAACAATTAGAATGTCAAAAACACGTACGAAGTAATCCCTACACGAAAAAAATTTGTTCATGAGAAAGTCGAGGCTGAAAAAACTATTTAAATTTTATAATTTATATAATTCAAATTAGGCTCTAACTTTTAATTTTAGCATTATTTAAGGGGTTAGACCACTGTGACGGGCGTTTTTCAGGGTAATTCTTGTTGAAGTTCAAATTAGCGTTCTATTAAGATTTGAACCAACTTCGTATTACATATTGAAAATCTGGTTCTATCGTGTTTTGACTTTATTCTCATCTGTCACTTGTCCTATTATGTCAACTAATTATTTGTGAATAATAAAACGTCCTTTTTATATAAAATACACTGCTTATTCAATAAGGCTTATGATATACAACTTCTACTTCTATCAGGTTATGGACACAGATGGCTTTTGTATTATAAGCCGGAAAGGAAAGTAAAACAAATAAAAAGTTTGTGTATTGTATTTTTTGGAACTGAGTGGAACCTCTACACTTGACAGTAAAACGAAAAATATAGAATCATCTACAAACTCTGTACGTTTGAAAACGATGACGAAGGATAATTACGATACATGTCAAATGAAAGCTCAAACCGTATTAGCCAAGAATGGAACTTGGGGATGTGTGAACGGGAGGAAAACAAAACCGGAAGACACAGAAGAAAACACGGCTGCAGTGGAAACATGGATCGACAACGGTGAAAAGGCAAAGGCAGATTTAATTTTATCTATCAGCTCAAAGGAATTAAAAAACATAAAAGGTTGTGAAACTTCGAGGGATATTTGTTTAAAACTGGAAACGATCTACAAATCAAGGGCACCGGCGAGAAAAGTCTTTCTGTGGAAACGCTTGACCTCATACGAGATGGATGCAACTGGTGACATTTCTGAGCAAATGAGTGAATTTTTTGGAATTATGGTCGAATTATCGGAATTAGATTCTCAATTTGGAAATGAGCAACAATCAATCATGTTTTTACTCAGTCTTCCTGACAGCTATGATAACCTTTGATGTGCCATCGTTGCTCAGACTTAATTACCAGATCCAGAAACTCTGAAGCAGGAAATCCTTGATAAAATCGACACCAGGAAATAAAAAGCTAAGGAAAGTGATCAAAGTGCTATGTTAGCACGGGGAAAATTTGAAAGGAAATTTATTGTAATAAGAAACCAGAAAATGAAGTAACATGTGATTCTGAAAAACCATTCAAGTTTCAGTGTCATCGATGCAGAAGACCTGCTCATAAGGCTGCTGATTGTCGAGAGAAAAAAAGGCCTCTGTTGCCAAGGATGAAGCTTTTCTAGTATCAGCAGACGAATTTATTGCGATTGGTGCAGGAATCGACTCAAGGAAGGAAAAGTGGTGCCTTGATAGTGGATGTACTTCACATCTATGTAGAGATGAAAATATTTTCAAAAATTCCGGAAACACGCCACACAAGAAACTTAACCTCGCTAGTGATGCATCTACTGACGTGAGAGCGAAAGGCACTGTTAGAATAATGGTTCCAGACGGAGAAACAGAAAAAGGTATACGTTTAGAAAATACACTCTTTGTACCTGACCTTCAAAAAAATCTTATGTCCGTCGCGAAGATAACTGATACAGATCACGAAGTTCCTTTTAAGAAGAAAATTGCTGTTGTGAAAGATGAAAATGGAAAAGTGAAAATGGTAGCTGGCAGGATGGGAAATTTATAATATAAAAGAGAAAATAATGGTGAAGGAACATACATGGCATTAATTGATATTCGGAAAACGCAAGCAATGATATGGCATGAACGTGTAGGCCATTTGAATCAATATGATTTTTTTCAAATGAAGAAAAACGAAGTCGCAACCGGAATGACGTTGAAGAATGAATCTTCTATCCCACCATGCGAAATTTGCCTACAAGGTAAGATGATCTCTCTTCCTTTTCCAAAACAATCAAATAAATGTACAAAAATCCTAGAAATTGTGCATTCGGATATATGTGGTCCAATGTGAATAGAATCTAAACGAAAAGCTAAATATTTTATCACTTTGATTGATGAAAGTTCACGGTGGTGTGAAATTAGATTTTTACGTAAGGAAAGCGATGCCCTTCTAGCTTTTGAGGAATTTAACAGTTTTTCAGAAAAGCAGAAAGGTAATCAGATCAAAAGTTTTCAAACTGACAATGGAGGAGAGTTTCTTAACAAGGAGTTCGATTTGTTCCTGAAACAAGAAGGCATCAAGCGTCGTCTTACTGTTCTCTACACACCGCAACAAAATGAAGTTGCAGAAAGAAAAAATCGAACTCTTGTAGAAATTGCACGTTGCATGCTCCCTCAGTCAGGTCTCTCGCTATCTTTCTGGGCTGAAGCTATTCTTACAGCAAACTACGTCAGGAACCGATGTTCTACAAAAGTACTTGACGGAAGAACTCAATTCGAAAAACAGACAGGTCATCTCCCGGACCTGAAAAACTTACGAATCTCTAGAGAAAAGGCAGTAGTCCTTGACAAAGATATTTCGAGAGGAAAAATGGAACCTACTGGTAAGAAATGCATTTTTCTGGGTTGCAGTGAAGATTCAAGAGATTACCGAGTGTGGTTGCCAACTGATCAAAGAGTAGTTACTGCAAGAGATATTAGATTTATGAATTAAATTGAAAACCAAGCAAATTTTGAAGATTTTATTCCCAAAATAAATTTTCCTAATAAATCGAACACAGCTAATTCTTTGAAAGAAGAGTCTATACCTCAAGAAATTGAAATCGGACCGAATCTCACAGAAAATTAAGAACCAGAACAAGAACATCATATTCCGTATATGGAAGAAGATCGAAATTTTCCTGATGAGGAGGAACCCATCTTTCCTCAAGATTCACTTGAAGAAGAAGAACAAATTCTTTCTGTGGAAGAAAGACAGGATCTGCTAGGAGAAGGAAGACTTCCTGAAGCGGAAGGAAATGTAAGAAGGGGTCCAGGAAGACCAAAAATTCTCAGAACAGGAAACAAAGGACGTCCTAAGAAGCAATACTCTATGATAAGACCTCTAGAAGAAATACCGATTATAGGAGAAGAAATGGAAAGGGAGCAAGAAAACTGTGTTCTTATGAACATCGTTGAAGAATACGGAAACAGAGCCACAGGAATTCCTTGGAAACTGGCTCTAATGGGACCAGATTCAGAACCTTGGAAGGATGCGATCACCAAAGAAACTGAGTCTCTTCTGAAATACAACACATGGAAGATAGTGGAAAGATCCAAGAACCGAAATGTTATAGAATGCAGAACAATACTCCGAAATAAATACAACCCTGATGGTAGTCTCGAAAGAAGGAAGGCTCGAGTTGTTGCACAGGGATTTACCCAACGCCCATAGACTTCAAGAATACCTTTGCTCCAGTGGCTCGTCTAAGTTCAGTTAGGTTGCTTCTGACACTGGCTGTTCGAGAAGAATAAAAATTCATCAATTAGACATCACCTCAGCTTATTTAAATGATAAAATTGAAGAAGAAATCTTTATGAAAGTGCCCAAACTCATAGAAGAGCCTTAGAGCGAATTTCTTCAAGAAAACAAGGCGATCAAGTTGAAGAAAACGCAAGACAGATGCTCAGAGATCTTCGAGGAGGAAACCAGGTTTGTTCATTGCAAAGGTCCACCTATGGTTCAAAACAAGCAGGTCACCAAAAGCATAAGCGCTTTGATGAACATCTTTAAAGTATTGGATTACAACCAATGAATGCTGATCCTTGTGTATATTTCATGAAACGTGGGGGAGAAATAATACTAGTTCTTATCTATGTGGATGATATCCTCATCGCCTATAAAATTCTATCCAATCTCGAATTTATATAAAAGAAATTAACAGGAACTTTTGGTGTAAAAGACCTAGGAGAAGCTCATTATTTCCTAGGCAATGAGATTTCACAAGGAAAGAACTGTATAAGTATATCACAAAAAGACTACATCGGGGATATACTGAAACGTTTCAACATGAACGATTCGAATTCTGTAACAACACCAGTAGATCAAAACGTCAAATTAACAAAAGGCGAGAAGAAGATCACTCAAGTAGGAATTGTAAGACCCTATCAAGAACTTATAGGAGCATTAAACTACCTGGACGTTGCTACTCGACCAGATATATAATTTGTTGTTAGCTCCTTAAGTTAATTTAACACATGTTATGAAGAACAACACTGGACGGCAGCATAACGAGTTCTCCGTTATTTTAAAGGAACCATTGACATGCAATTAACTTACAAGAAGAATTCAAAGGACCTTACAGGAAATGTAGATGCTGATTAGGGTAGCTGCATTGTGGACAAACGTTCATATACAGGATTCACTTTTATCTTAAGTGATGCAGCAGTAACTTGGGAAGCAAGAAAACAACTCACCGTTGCACTATCCTCAACTGAAGCAGAATATATGGCTTTGACAAATGCTACCAAAGAAGCCTGTTATCTCCGTGATTTTCTTCTGGAACTTCGTTTTAAGGAATTATCTAATATCATATTGGCTAATGACAACATTGGAGCCCAATTCTTGGCTGAAAACTGGATGTTTCATCCTAAAACTAAGCATATCGATATTAGATATCATTATATCCGAAACATCTTAAGTATGGGTTACATTAGGATCAAATATTTATCTTCTGCAGAAATGATTGCTGATATATTCACGAAAGGACTTTTACGAATTAAACATTGGAAGTTTTTACATTTACTTGACATGGGATTATTGAAAGACAAAAAGCTCGCTATATTTGAGGGGGAGTGTTGAAGTTCAAATTAGCGTTTTATTAAGATTTGAACCAACATCGTGTTACATATTGAAAATCTGGTTCTATCGTGTTTTGACTTTATTCTCATCTGTCACTTGTTCTATTATGTCAACTTATTATCTGTGAATAATAAAACGTCCTTTTTATATAAAATACACTGCTTATTCAATTAAGCTTATGATATCCAACTTCTACTTCTATCAATTTTCAGTAATTAATTTCTAACTAAATATTCATGGAAGACCAGTAATTTTTTTTATTATCTTCTATACACATTGAAGAACCTGTCAACTTTTTTTGTCCAAAAAAAAATAAAACTCGTAGAGTTGAGTCGCTTCGCGCATCCCTATGATTTTCACGCCTGGTCGGATGGTGTACATGATTTCAAGAAAACCAGTCGTCCGAAACAAAAATAAAAAATATGCTCATTATCTATATTGTATTGGCTATCGCCTGACGAAGCATTTTATTTTATTTCTTTTTGCCGAGGAGAAAAAAATTTCTGAATTTTTTACTGCAATTTTCGGCCCAGATTACATGTTATTATTTTTAATAATTATTGAACAAAACATAAGATTGACAAAATCGTCCGTCAGGCAAAAGACACTAGTCTTTAGGATAAGTGTACCAAATTTCAAGTCGATTCGTTAATTAGATCTCGAGAAATCGTGTACATCGTTTTGAAAAACATAGTTTTGAGAAAAACGCGTTTAAAGTTTTGGTACTAGTTGTTTCAGTGAAATAATTTATTTAAGCTTCTTACCCTTAATCTGCCACTTCTGCCTCATGAAAAGGACCTATCTCTTCATAAAAATTCTCTTCATGATCCGATCTCATCGCTCTTCTTTGGATTCTTCCTTTTTTGATGCCTCGAATGATTTATTATTATTTTTGTTTATTTATTTATCGCAGGTAGGCGTTTCGGAGAATTTCGGAGCGCTTGAGTAATAGCTCGAAATTTCAATGAAGCCGAATTCGGGCCGGTATGAGACTAAAACAACGAAAGCCATTTTAGCTGAATCAACCAAAAATATTCGACAAATTTTTAAAGCCAAAAAAGTCAACCGACTTAACTTCGGAAGGCTCGAAACTATACTGCCACCCTCAAAAACCAGTTCCGTTGTGTTGACGAAATGTATCCCGGGCGAATCTTGTCTTTTCTTTTAATTAGTCATTTCCGTTGGTTTGCGAATTGTAATTTTGTTGAAATACGTAGAAATTCGGAGATAAATTCTGAACTACATTTTAGACCCAAAAAAGGGGCAAACATATTTCTCTTTCAACAAAATTTTTAAAATCTTGCAGTAAAATTAATACTCATTATTGTGTGAAAATTATGTATTCTCTCGATAGAAAAACATTTGGATAAACTTCATGTGCAAACAGTGCAAACGAAGTGCAAACACCTGAAAAATAACAATTGAAAAATTTGGACCTTGCAGGGATACGTAAAGTTAGCTCCTCGAAAATAATTTTAAGCATAAATTTTGAACCAGCCATCTACAAATGGTGATACTTTGAGTATAAAGGTTAAACGACATACGAACGTATGCAAAAAAAAATTCGAAAAGTTTAAACTTCGGGGTCCAACTTTATGGAGAAAAATGTTTGCATAGGAAAGTTGTTTTCCTTTAAGCGTTCTACAAAAAGCTTCATCTTTACTTTTCGATATTTTGCACCGTTTTTTAAATATATGCATATATATTATATACGGTTTTTTTTTCAAAAATTACCATTTTTGCTCTGCCAAAGTATGTTTCACAGCAATTGGAATCTTGGATTTTCGGAAAAATCGCCGCCATTTTGCTAATTTGCAACTTCTTTCAAGTTTTCTGGTGGATTCCAAAGCGTATCGAATCCTTCACTAGAATTCATAAAGAATCATTTAATATCTTAATTAATAGAAAAAGTACAGTATTTAAAAGAACATTTTGCACCATTTTTTCACATACAAAAAATGTTGAGGAAATGTTTGGCACTTAGTCTAAAAATTTGTTTAATTTCAAAACGAACCATCACACCAAATTTCATACTTTTGTAACAATTCAGCAAAATTTATGTTTTTCGCTTGATACGATTGATTATTTTTTTTGTTTGAAACGTCAGATTGTATGATTTTACATTTTACGTCGACATCATGTGCTTCTTGTTTACGTATATTCAAGAACGAAATGAAAAATAGTGTGTAAACGTATTACCAACTTTTTTCCATGAGAAATAATTTTCGAATGAAAGGTTGATTGCTTTGTTGATATCGTTTTTATGTGCAGAGGAGTCAACTTCATGTTAAGTATGTTTGTGAGAATATTAACACTAAAATAAATGCCCAAATCTGCTTCCAAATATTTGCAATACGGAGTATCTACACGTACCGAAAAAATCCAGCTATTCGAACCGAAATTTCGCTACACATGACATAGACATGGTCTTTGTAATAAACTCTTGTGTCACTGGATTGAATAAGGTTTTGAATATTCATTAACGTTTTATACTCTATATCTAAATAAAAAATGTGAAACATAAAATTCATAGAAAAATCTAGGTATCCGTAACCGGAAGCTTCAGTTTCAGATTAGCCCTGAAGAAGTGAACTGCAATGTTCACGAAACGTCGGCAAGATTCGTAGTTTTGC
>JAUMHM010083679.1:0-31800 GCA_032362435.1 Melikaiella ostensackeni
GGACTCGAAAAAAAATATAGTTGTCCCAGTACGTGCAAACGCGTATAATTTGCAAGATCTAGACTTTCCCTCGCTAAAAAAACTGTACAATACAGTTTCAGCGAGGTGCAATCATCACGTTCAATGTTGGAATGCAAATTGCGCAGTTCGAAATGATATTGCTCTCAAGACCTGGTTCATGTTTCCTTAGGATCAGCCAACTATTGGGCATTACTCTGGAAACAGAGCCAATGTCGATGATACAACTGAAAGTATTGATACTACGGATGCTTTCTTGAGAAACACAACCCTCAAAAACGTTTATAACCGCTGTGAACTTATGATTTAACAACGTTCACTTTTGTCACATTATAGGTTGAGACTTTCTCTGGTAAAATTAGGCTAAGTCTTTTTTCATGAATAAACCAAACATTTGATTTCACATCAAGTGAAGATTCATTAAAACCCATCGGTCGAATTAAGAATTAGTTAAGCTCATTTTGACTTTCATGCTGTATTTTTTTTCGGCTTTAAATATTACAAACATCTTTGAGTTGAATTCTGAATCCAAATATCGCTTACTGTCAGCGGTGGACAATACAGACGTCGTTGGGCTGCATTTTTAACGCTGGACTTGATTCAAACATCGTTGGGTTGAAATCATATTGCTGCGGCGCACAGTGGTCTAGAATAGGAATTTACTGTTCATAATCGCCCACAGGTCGTATTTCTTGACCGATTTTCAAGTTTTTTTTTAGAAATTCTCAACATTAAATTTTTAAGAGAATTGTGGTTTGCGATTTTTTAATTTTTGTCACAGAGCAACAATATGTACTCAAACAAAGTGACAAAATTGGCCATTTCAGCTTTATGAATTTTTATCTCAAGAAAAATTCAGAAATAAACTCACTATCGGCTTGAATTAGTGCATTTGCGCTCATAGAACAAGAATAATTTAAAAAATATTCTACTTATTTATTATAAACAATTTTTATAAACAAATTCTTACGAGTATTTTTTTCTTATAAAATAATTGTTTGTTTCACGCTAGTTGTTAAGATTGTTCATGAAATTCATAATTTATAACAAAAAATTAGCATGAGTTAATATTGACTATTTTTATAAACAATTTTATAAACAAGTTCTCAATAAATTAGTTTTTCTCATAGCTTAATTGATTTTTCTGATCAAAAATGATTTACAATTGTCTTTAAAGTCATTTATGTACTTCAAGTTTAATGAAACATAAATAATATAGATTGTTAATAACAATTTTCATAAAAATATTATAATCTGCTGTTTGATCGTATAGAAAAAAAAAGAATAGGAAAAATAAGAAAATCAAAAACAGGGACAAGGAAATCTGAACTTCAAAACAAGGTATATGCGTCTTGAATATTAGATCAAAGTTTCTAGAAGCTTCGAGACTCCCCTGGCTCACATATATTTCTAAAATTTCCGATTACAAACACTGACTCCTAACATTCTGGAACCTTACAACTAGGTCGATCTTACAGGGACCTAACTCGTTGAGCGAACCATGAATTCGTTCCAGCTTCCTCAAAATTTCGATCACTTTGAGTTTTAGTTGAATTTCCCGATATCCACTGCTGGTATCGACAAGTGATAATTTAGCAAGGACACGAACTATTATCGAGTGTTGAAAACTTAGCACAGATATTAACCATAGTTTTTAATGTCAGGTTAGGTTTTTGAATAAATCAAAAATGAAAGTCTACTAGCTCACATTTGTTTTAAGAATTTCCGATTACCAACAGGGAGTCCTAACACTCTGGAACCTTCCAGCTGGCTCGGTCTTGCAGGGACCCAACTCGTTGAGCGAACCATGAATTCGTTCCAGCTTTCTCGAAATTTCGATCACTTTGAGTATTATACAGGGTGTCCCAGTATTCGAAAATTCGAAATTTCTCCTCCCTTCGCTTTTCCAGTAGGTTGTGATTCTCTGGTGCAGCTTTACACTCCAACAAAATACAAAAATTTTAAAATATCTTCTCCACACAATCAACAAATTGGTGAACATTCTCATGAATTTAGTAGAGTTCTCTTGAATTTTCTAGCATTCCCTTGAATTCAGTAGAATTCTTCTGAATTCTGGAGAATTCTCTTGAATCAGCAGAATTTTCACAAAATCAGCCAAATTCTCTTCAATTCTTTAGAATTCTCTTAATTTCAGCAGAATTCTTCCAACTACTGTGGCTTCCTCTTCAATTTTGTATCATTCTCTTGAATTCAGTTGAATTCTCTTCAATTATGTAACATTCTCTTCGATTCAGTGGAATTCTCCTAGGTTTGGCAGAATTCTCTTAAATTCAGTCGAATTATCCTCAATTCGCTTGAATTCAGCAGAATATTCTTGAAATCAACCAAATTCTCTTGAATTCAGTGAAACTCTCTAGAGTTCGGCGAAATTCTCTTGAATTGAGCATAATTCTCTGGCATTATGTATAAATATCTCGTAAATACAGCAGAATTCTCTTTAATCATGTAGAATTCTCTTGAATTATGTAAAATTCTATTCAATTTAGCAAAATTCTCTTAGGTTTGGCAGAATGATCTTGAATTCAGCAACATTTTCTTGAAATCAGCCAAATTCTCTTAAGTTCAGTATAATTCTCTTTACTTATGTAGGATTCTCTTGAATTTAGTAGCATTCTTTTAGGTTTGGCAGAAATCTCTTCAATTTACTCAAATTCTCTTACGAAATTCGTGAAATCTGTTTAAAAAAAGCGACCCGACAGAGTTATAATTAAATGCTTGAACATTTCAGTGTACGCGTCTAACAAAACGTACCAAGTTACGCTTTGCGGAGTGCATTTCAAACTGCAAACATACGCCCGAAAAAAATCCCTCTGATGACGTTCTTGCAGAGACGATTTCATTGCCTTGCAATGAGGTTTTCTTTACTTAGCGAACTTAATAAAACACGTCATCAAACCCATCAAACCAAGGTGCTCTGCCTAGATAAAAACCGCTTTTAAAAAAATTACCTAGTAGTTTTCCGTACATACATATGTGCAGAAATGAGGCCAGCACACCCCTGATGAAAATTTTTTGACGACGACCTTGCCAATAGAATTTATTTTACTTCAATAGTTTTTAATAATTAACAAACTTAATAATTAGTGTCGTCAAGCTTAGGCGACCATTGCAAAAAAATTATTATTTAGTACAGACGTGTACCAGCGAGATATGATTGAAAGATTAAATAAATACTAATCATCTGAAGCTGAACAGATCCAGCATCAATAGAGCACGCATGTTTTAAAGATTTCAAGGATATTTTTTTGGCGTAATTTCAATCTGCGAAAAAAATCCCGTTCGATTAAGCTTGACGACGATTATATTCAAGTTCTTCAATTAGTAAAAACTAATTGAAGTACACATATTAAATCCTATTGGTGATGGTACCGTTAAAATTTCTTCATCGAGGATGTGCTCGCGGTTAAAAATGTACCCTAAGAAAATTATTTGATAATTTTTCGTACATGCATGCACTATTGGAGTACAATTGCGTTCCTACTTGGAATGATTACTCAATTGATTGGGGCTTTGTCAAATCTCATTTGTGCACGCATGTACGCAAAAGTATAAGGTAATCTTTAGTGGGTGTAATTTACATCTAGACAGAGCACCGTTGTCGGATAAGTTTGATGACGTTATTTATTATGTTGACTAGTTTGAGAAAGCTAATTACAAGTCAACTAAATTACCTCTGTAAGAACGTCATCGGAGGTATTTCATCTGGCCTATGTTTGCACTTAAAAATACACCATGAAATAAATTATTTGGTAATTTTGAGTACATGCGTGCACTAGTGGCGTACAATGAAGTGTCTAATTAGAATGATTACTCAAGTAATTGGGGCCTTGTCAAGACTCACCTGCGCACACATGTACGTAAAATTACTAGGTAAGTTTTTTTAGGTGTAATTTTCATCTAGACAGAGCACCATGGTCGAACGAGTTCGATGACGTTTTTTTATTATGTTGACTAAATAAAAAAACCTACTTACAAGGCAATAAAATAACTTATGTAAGGACGTCATCAGAGGGATGTCACTGGCACGAACAATCGTTTAATTAGGACCCGGCGGGCCGCATTTTTTAAATAAATCAAAGCTTATCAAAGAATTCTGCTAAACTCAAGCGAATTCTACTAAAATTCAGATAATTTTGCTGAGTTCAAGAAAATTCTGATGAATTCAAAAAAATTGTACTCAATTCAATATAATTCTGCATGATTGAAGAGAATTTTTCTGATTTCAAGAAAATTCTACTACTCAAGAGATTTCTACTATCTGAGAGAATTCTGCTAATCTCAAGATAATTCTGCCGAAAGTGAGAGAATTCTAATAAATTGAAGAGAATTCTGCCGAATTTAAAAGAATGCTGCTGAATTCAAGAGAATTTCCTGATTTCAAAAAAATTCTGCTGAATTCAAGAGAATTCTTCAGATTTCAAGAGAATCCTTCAAAATTTGAGAGAATTCTTCAGAATTTAGGAGACTTCTACTGAAATCAATAGAGTTCTGCCAAACTTAAGAGAATTGTACTGAATTGAAGAGACTTCTACAGAAATCAAGAGAGTTTTACTTAATTCAAGAGTTTTACTCAATTCAAAAGAATTATCGGAATTCAAAGATAGTTTTACAGATTTCAAGAGAATTCTGCTGAACTCAAAATAATTCTATTGCATTTAAGAAAATTTTACAGATTTTACGAGAACTCTGCCGAACTCAAGAAAAATCTACTGAATTCAAGAGGATTTAGCTGAATTTAAGAGAATAATACAGAATTTGAAAGAATTCTACATATTTTAAGAGAATTCTACTGAAGTTACAAGATATTTATACGACATTCTAGAGAATTGTTCCGATTTCAAGAAAATTTTACTGAATTGAAGAGAATTCTTCCTAATTAAAAAAAAAATGCTAATAAATTGAAGATAATTCTACATAATTGAAAATAATTCTATTGAATTCAAAAAATTTTTGCTGATTTCAAGAAAATTCTGCTGAATTGAAGAGAATGTTACATAATTTAAAAGAATTCTACTGAATTTTAGAGAATTAAAGAGAATTTTACATAATTCAAGAGAATTCTACTGAATTCAAGAGAATGATACAAAATTCAAGAGAATTCAACAGAACTTAAAAAAATTCTGCTGAAATTAAGAGAATTCTACAGATCAAAGAGAATTTTGCTGATTTTGAGAACATTCTTCTGAATTCAAGAGAATTCTTCAGAATTTAGGAGAATTCTACTGAATTCAAGAGAATTCTACTGAATTCATGAGAATGTTGACTAATTTGGTTGATTGTGTGGAAAAGATATTTTTTAATTTTTGTATCTCGTTGAAGTGTAAAGTTGAACCAGAGAGTCACAACCTACTGGAGAAGCAAACGGAGGGGAAGTTATACGAACTGAACTTGTTTATGCACACACTCTTGTCGATGGCACACGGACTGTCGACAGTCTAACGCGTGCTTCTTATTGGATTATCTTTAATTGTTAATTACTCGGTAATTATTAACTTTAGCAAAAAAATTGTATAATCATTTTCGACGCTTTCGACGATATATATACAGGTACACAGTAAGGACGATCGGCCTGTAGTCATAGGGTGTTTCGCGCGTATAAAAAAATAACTCTATATGAAACCCGTCATGCGCCCAAGCATGAAAAAAGATATGGCACCGGGGTTTTTTCAAATCGCCCACACTCAAGTCGCATCTCGATTGGTCGGTTCGGTGAAGGCTAATGATTGCCTAGACCAAGACTCGAGCAGTGTTTATGAAAAATTGTGAACTTCGTGTTTGTAGTTGTTCATTGTCAAGCAAATAAAACATAATGATAAACAATTAATGGAACCCGTGAAATAATGCGGATGACTGATATAAAAGTCCAGTAAAAAATTCCAGTTGATCTCATTTATTTTCACGATGTAAAAAGCATTCTTTCATTTGTGAGGTTATGTTCGGTGATTTGAATGGTGAAATGTGACAATTTGTAAATACAAACAGAATCGGTATTGACAAAAGGAGCCAATAATGTTAATAGAAGTTTTAATTTAATCAAAATAATAATGTGCGGGAGGCTCTTGTGCTGTGGTGCATAGTGAAAAAGAAGAAGTCAATGTTATTATTTGCAAGAGCAAGGATGGATTGCATTGTTTATCATGGAATTTGAGATGTGCCAATTCAACAATGGAAATCGCTGGTCTCTGAGGAATTTAATCAACAGATGCATACGTAGTATTGAGAGAACAGGAATTTTTAAGTGATGTATGTGTTCTTTATATCGGTTTATTTTATGAATTGCATGAAAAGCAAAAAGGGGGATGGAGCCAGGCTCTAACCTCAAAATTAAATTGCCTCATTGTACTTTCTAAATCCTAGAATTACATCCTTGTTATGAATACTAAAGCCTACTCGTCTTTTAAATCAAAGTCTGCATTCGTAGTGAAAAATTTCCTAGTTTCAATACATTTTATGTAAAATGAAATTCGTAAAATAAGTCAATTCAATTTGGCCCTGGTTCCATCACCCTTGTATTAAAAATTATATCCAAATATTGTATTCTAAGTAAAAAATAAATTAACAGAATAATAAAATTCTAAACGCAAAAATATTGTTGAATTTTATGCTGAATTTCAAAGGAAAAGTTCTTTAATTCCAAGAAGAATGGGCAAATAATTTAATAAATGAAACGAAATTTGTCATGACAGAAGTGACGTATTATTTCATAGTTTATTATTTACAATTAACCACAATAAATGAAAATACAATTAATGCATGCACCAGAATGTCGGAATGTTCTTCTCTCTTCTTCAATTCGTCTCTCTTTCTTTTTCCATGCATCTACGGCGAGAGGTTTTGGAGTAACAAATTTTCGAAGCTGTCAAAAACTCGGAGAATACTGAGACATAGAAGAAAGAACCTAACCAATTTTACTCGATTCGAGAGGCAGACGACAATGAATTACGTACCAGCGTTTTTGAAAAGTGAACCAGGCGGAAATCTCTTTGGATTTCCAAGTGATTTTTTGCCACATGAGAGGAAGTATACGGAATGTCCACTTTTACATTTATATTTATTCTATTGAATTTATAGTATGGAAAATAGTAAAAAACAGATTTAAGTTAAATTTTACCTTTGTAAATTTGCGAGGATTTACAAAATAAATTAGCATTTTTGTATTGTTCCTAACATATCAAGTTCTTTTTAAATAGCTAGAATAAAAATTCTAATTGGAAATTAACTGAATTTAATCAAAATGAAAGTTCCGGTAAATGTGATCTTTTGATCAAAATGAAAATAGTCGATCGGGCGCTTTTTGAAAAATAAAAAAAAAACAAAGATTTTGGTATTTCATCATTAAGAAATGGAGAAATTTTCATAAGATTATGTGGTAAATATTGGTTAGCATTTTTTTTAAATGCATTTTCTTATCGAATGTGGTTGTCTGTCACCCCACGAACATTTTAGGATAAAAATGTTAATAATCAGAGGGGTGTCTTTTGAAAAGACTCGATTTCTGTATTTGATGACTAAGAAATTGAAAAATTCTGATAAGATTATATGGTAAATATTGGGTAACATTTTTTTAAATGATTTTGCATTGAATGTGAAAAAGAGTATAAAATTAACAATTATTTACAGGAATAAAAATTAGTTAACATAATGTTACTTTCTCCTCATCGATACTGATATTCAAAGAGGACACCTTCACACGCAATGCACAGACGAAGTCGTTTTTCAAACTTCTCGCCTGTGACTTTTTGCAGAGTTTCCCGCGGAGTACCTCCAATGACCTCAGATATTCGGTGTCGTAGGTGATCCGAGCTGGCGATAGGCTCTGAGCGATACAGCTTTGATTTTGTATAGCCCCACAAAAAATAATCCAGGGGAGTGAGATCTGGTGAACGTGGAGACCGTTCTACGCATGGGCTAAGTTTGCCGATCCACCGACGGTTGAACATATCGTTCAGCAAATCTCGAACTGCACGTGCTGTATGAGCTGGAGCCCCGTACTGCTGCCAAATGATCTCCTGCAATTGCAAGTACATTTTTTAATGAAATTACTTGCATTCATGTAGGTTATCTTTTTTAACTATATAAAAAATTAATAATTAAATAACATACCTCTTCTATTCTATTCAGAGCATCTATCAATCCCGGCCCGACCTCTTCCAGTAGCATTTCTGTGTATCTGAGTGCAGTTAATGTATCCTCGATGAAGAAGGGTCCAATTATTTTATCCCTCAGCATTCCACACCACACGTTCACAGCCGTTGGAGATTGTGAATGAGTTGGTACCAGGAAGAAAGGATTGTGCCTGGCCCGCATGCGAAGATGTTGTACGTTCCGCGTTCCGTGCAGCTTGAACGTGCATGCGTCCGTGAATAGCACCCGTCTAGCCATGCTTTTATCTTCTTCCATTGCCTCCAAGAGATACATGGCCATTTCTGAACGCATTTGCTTATCTTCCGCTGTTATTATCTGCCCATTTCTGAGTTTTCATGGAAAATATCTGCATTCCTTCAGAGTCAACAGAACGGAAGACTTGCTGACGTTCAAATGTTCAGCAATTTGCCTAGATGTGGCATTAGCATCAAGCTCGACTGCGACACAAATTTGAGTTCTCTTTTCCTCAGTAAGAACAGGCTCCATTCGGCGATTCTGAAAGAAAAATATTCGAATAATGGATCCAAATACTCGAATTTATGAAACATTTTTTCGGTTCATTAAAATTTGAAAATTCCAACTTTGAAACCTGAAAAATTCCTCATATTAAATATTAAATACTTGACTACAAAATCAAAGCATCCAAAGCATCAGACTTCTTCTGACTTTCAAATATTTTGAATTACAACTGAACATTTTTTAATTCATCAATTTATCAAACGTTTCATAATGATACAATTAATAATGTAAAATTAACCTTTTTATTAATCGTAAGCATTTTTACAAAAAATAAATATTGGATTTTCTTTTTTGGCTGAATAAGAAAGCTTAGGTTTTTTTTCCTTCAAATACCTTATGGTTAAAAAAAGGACATATTATTATTTATTTGTGAAAATAAGTGTTCGGTATTATTTCTTAATGAAACCATACTTTGCAATTTTAAATGATCCTTTTTTTAAATCTACAACGAAAAATCAAACAATTTTCAGGATATCAAATTAAAAATTGAAGATTAAAATAAAAGGCTACAAAGCAAGATCGTTATGATTCCAGTTTTCGGAATTGCACAGTTTTGAGACTTTCAATTTAAAATTGTTTTACTTTTTCAATTTTACTTTGAAATGGTCAATATTGAAGAGCATTATCAAATTTAATTAAAAGATGAAGGGTAAAAAATTGAACAATTTCAAACTTTATTTGAATATTGAAGCATTTCTAAATTAGGATCTTGAAATGAAGTCATTGAATGTTATTAATTTTCCAATTGTGCATCACAATTTTTAAAATTCAGTCATTTTACTTTAAACGCAAAATTAACAACTTGAAAATCAACAATAAAGAATTTACATGCAGCGAAAAGGACTTCATAATGGTAAATTTCTTATGCGATCCGAAATATTTGCCTCAACAATTTTATCGTTTAAATGCACTTTTTGGATGTAATAACAATTCAAGATTCTAGAATTTGAGAAACTTTGACTTTAAACAGTTCAATTTACTTTTAAAATTTTAAATTGTCAAATTATAATCGCTTTGAGTTGAAAATTTGTTTAATCATTAAATTTTGAACACTTTTAATTATAAATAATACAATCTTATTTCCTTTCAATTTCAAGTGATCCAATTCAAAAAGTTTTAATCTGTAATTTGAACATGTTGAAGTTGTGTTATTTTCGAATTTTTAATCTGAAATGATTCAATTCCGAGATTCTTCAATTAAAATTATAATCGTTGAATCCTAAACGCTTCGAATTAGAAATTATACAATTTGAATTCCTATATAATGAAATTGTCCAATTTTTGAAATTTCACTCTAAGATGTTTTTATTCAAGAATAATACAGGTTCAATTCCTCTTCATTTCATTCGAAATATTGTCCTCCTTTCAAAATTGTACCTAATCCAAAAATGTTTGATTTCGTTCGGTTTCAATTCAAAATCGTTTAATTTTTTTTTCATCGTAAACACTTTCAATTCAAAATTAGTAATTATTAATTAATGTTTCAAAAAAATTTTAAGTTTCGCTGTTTTTAAATTTGTTAAATAATGGACTTCTAAATTGTTAATATTCGAAATGTAAGGATATGAAAATCCAGGGAAGTAAACGCGCGCTGTGCACGCGTGCATTTACTACAAGTATACATAAATAAACATTAAAGCACTTACGTTTCCTGCTGCAGCTCCATGGGCAGTGGCAAAGAACTATTAAACTATTTTGAAACTATTCAAGAACTACTGAACACTGAAAATAACTAGCTGTGAATTCGATCTCGAGTGTGTCCACTTTGTTTTTATTTATAATTGTATGATGCTCATTTCATAGGCATTTTGCTTTCTGGTAGCAAATACGTTTGCTTCCTCACAGAGGAAGCATTATTGTGTTACTATACATTACTACAGTTAGAACCATAACACTCTTACTTTTAAATAAAATGTATCAATATTATAGGTAAATCGATTCGTCTCGAACCAATGAATTTTTTATGTTCTTGCATCAACTTTGAATTATGTGTCTGACAAAAATTTTACTATAAAAATCGATTTTTCAAATAATATAAATTACCATAAATACCTTACTCTTTAATAAAATATATTAATATTATATGTCCATTGATTCGTCTCGAACCAAGGAATTTTTCATGTTCTTGCATCTACTTTGAATTATGTGCCTGAAAAAAATTTTACTATAAAAAACCTATTTTCCAAATACTATAAATGACCACAACTTCCTTACTCTTAAATAAAATTTATTATTATTAGAGGTCAATCGATTCGTCTCAAACCAAGGATTTTTTTACGTTCTTGCATCAACTGTGAATTATGTGTTTGAAACAAATTTTACTATAAAAAACCTATTTTCCAAATACCGTAAATGACCATAACTTCTATATCCATTGAAAAAATTTATTTATATCATAGGTCAATTGATTCGTTTCCAACCAAGGAGTCTTTTATTTTCTTGCATCAACTTTGATTTATGTTAATGAAAAAAGTTTTTCTATAAAAAACCGAACTTTAATATATTATAAAGTGCCAAAATAATGCCATAAATATTTTTAGAAATCCTTCGGTCAGTTTTGAGATATAAGTGGTCGAAATAAGCCCACCAAATTTCATCAATTTATCTGCAACCGTCTTCAAGTTATCGTTTCCACAAAAAAGTGTGACATCCACACACACACACATCCACATGCACACACACACATCCACATGTACACACACACACATCCACACACACATCCCGACAATTGATCAGAACATTGTATTTGACATTTTGTAATTGAGGAACGTTCAATTATACGAATTTAAAACTTTTCGAAATTGCCACCATTACAAAGCTTCCTCTATGAGGAAGAAAAAATCAATGAAAACAAATAAACGCTATTATTACTATTGTTAACACTATTATTTATAAAATACAAGAAACTAGGAAATCTACTTTTAAAAAGAATTTTTGCGCGAGATTGCTGAAACTGCCCGAAAAGATGAGAGTCCAAGCAAGGAAGTGCAAGAAGAGATTTGACACCTGATTCGCAATTGTTATATATATATATATATATATATATATTAGTTGAGAACAATTGCACTTTCTTGATCGCACTCTCATCTTTTCGGGCAATTTCAGCAATCTCGCGCAAAGATTTTTTTCAAAAGAAGATTTACTAGTTTCTTGTATTTTACTAATGATAGTGTTAACAATAGTAATAATAGCATTTACTTGTTTCTATCGATTTTTGTTTTTAGTGCTTAGTACTTCTTGAATAGTTTCAAAATAGTTTGATGGTTTTTGCCACTTCTTTGGTAGTTTTTATTGTTTGTTTTTATTTTGCAACCTCAAAAGTGGCTGAAAATGCTTATTCGTTAGAGGCGAAAAAGTTCATGCTTCAGCAGCAGTTACGCGGTTTTAGTGGTGGACAGATAAGAGAAAATCTTGCTGCACTGTATGATAATCGGCCAATACTCTGCCTCATGACAGCGCAACGTGTTCTTTCGAATTATCAAAACAATGGATGTTTGAATCATGCCCATGGAGCTGCAGCAGGAAACGTAAGTGCTTTAATGTTTATTCATGTATACTAGCAGTAAATGCACGCGTGCACAGCGCGCGTTTACTTCCCTGGATTTTCATATCCTAACATTTTAAATATTTACAATCAAACATTTTTGGATTAGGTACAATTTTGAAACGAGGACAATATTTCGAATGGAATAAAAAGGAATTGAACTTGTCTTATTTTTAAATAAAAGCATTTAAAATTAAATAATTGGAAATTGAAAGTGTTTGAAATTGAAAATTTTTAAATTGGAAGCTCTCAAAATTGCAAAGTTTCAGTGTAAAATTTTGAAAATTGGACAATTCTATTATAAAGGAGTTCAAATTGTATAATTTCCAATTCAAAGCGTTTAAGATTCAACAATTTTAATTTCAATTAAAGAATCTCGGAATTGAATCATCTCAGATTAAAAATTCGAAAATAACACAACTTCAACATGTTCAAATTACAGATTAGAACTTTTCAAATTGGATCACTTGAAATTGAAAGAAAATTATAGTGTATTATTTATAAGTAAAAGTGTTCAAAATTTAATAATTAAAAAAATTTTCAACTCAAAGCGATTTTAATTTGACAATTTGAAATTCAGAAAGTAAATTGGATTTTTTAAAGTTAAAGATTCTGAAATTCTAGAATCTTAAATTGTTATTGCATCCAAAAAAGTGCATTTCAACAATAAAATTGTTGAGGCAAATATCTCGGATCAAATAAGAAATTTGCCATCATGAAGTTCTTCTAGTTGCATGTAAATTCTTCATCGTTGATTTTCAAATTATTAATTTTGCGCTTAAGAGTGAAATGATTGAATTTTTGAAATCGTGACGCACAACTGGAAAATTAATAACTTTCAACGACTTAATTCCAAGATCCTAATTTAGGAGTGCTTCAATGTTCGAATAAAGTTTGAATTTGTTCAATTTTTTACCCTTCATCTTTGAATTAAATTTAATAATGTTCTCAAATATTGAACATTCAAAAGTAAAATTAAAAAAGTAAAACAATTTTAAATCGAAAGTCTCAAAACTGTGCAATTCCGAAAACTGGAATCATAACGATCTTGTTTTGTAGTCTTTTTTTTTAATCTTCAATTTTTCATTTAATAACCTAAGATTGTCTAATTTTTCGTTGTAGATTTGAAAAAATGGATCATTTAAAATTGCAAAATATTCGACTGGAAGATGTGAAGAATGAGCAGTAATTCTAAATGGAATGTTGAAAATTAAACGATTTGTAATGAAAAACTTGAAATATGTATAGTTTGAAATCGAAGTGGATAAAAATTAATCTATCTAAAAATGATACCTTAGTAATTCAATAATCTCTTCAATTTTCAGGTTTCAAAGTTGGAATTTTGAAATTTTGATGACCCGAAAAAATGTTTCATAAATTTGAATATTTGGGTCCTTTATTCGAATATTTTTCTTCCAGAATCGCCGAATGAAGTCTGTTCTCACTGAGGAAAAGAGAACTCAAATTTGTGCCGCACTTGAGCTTGATGCTAATGCCACATCTAGGCAAATTGCTGAACAACTGAACGTCAGCAAGTCTTCCGTTCTGTTGACTCTGAAGGAATGCGGATATTTTTCGTACAAACCCAGAAATGGGCAGATAATAACAGCGAAAGATAAGCAAAGGAGTTTAGAAATGGGCATGCATCTCTTGGAGGCAATGGAAGAAGATAAAAGCATGGCTAGACGGGTGCTATTCACGGACGAGTGCACGTTCAAGCTGCACGGAACGCGGAACGTACAACATCTTCGCATGTGAGCCAGGCACAATCCTTTCTTTCTGGTACCAACTCATTCACAATCTCCAACGTCTGTGAACGTCTGGTGTGGAATGCTGAGGAATAAAATAATTGGACCCTCCTTCATCAAGGGTATACTAACTGCACTCAGCTACACAAAAATGCTACTGGAAGAGGTCGGCCCGGGATAGATCGATACTTTGAATGGAAGAGAAGAGGTGTGTTATTTGATTATTTATTGTGTATATAGTTAAAAAAGATAACCTATATGAATGCAAGTAATTTTAATAAAAAAATGTACTTGCAATTGCAGGAGATCATTTGGCAGCAGGACAGGGCTTCAGCTCACACAGCACGTGCAGTTCGAGATTTGCTGAACGATATGTTCAACCGTCGGTGAATCGGCAAATTTAGCCCATTCGTAGAATGGTCTCCACGTTCACCAGACCTCACTCTCCTAGATTATTTTTTGTGGGGCTATACAAAATCAAAGCTGTATCGCTCAGAGCCCATCGCCAGCTCGGATCACCTACGACACCGAATATCTGAGGTCATTGGAGGTATTTCGCGGAAAACTCTGCAAAAAGTCACAGGCGAGGAGTTTTAAAAACGACTTCGTCTGTGCATTGCGTGTGAAGGTGACCTCTTTAAATATCAGTATCGATGAGGAGAAAGTAACATTATGTTAACTAATTTTCATTTCTGTAAATAATTGTTAATTTTATACTCTTTACCACATTCAATAAAAAATCATTTTAAAGAAATGTTATGCAATATTTACCACATAATATTATCAAATTTTCTCAACTTCTTAGTCATCAAATACAAAAATCGAGTCTTTTCAAAAGACACCCCTCTGATTATCAACATTTTTATCTTAAAATGTTCGTGGCATGACAGACAACCACATTCAATAAGAAAATGCATTTCAAAAAAATGTTAACCAATATTTACCACATAATCTTATGAAAATTTTTCCATTTCTTAGTAATGAAATACCAAAATCTTTGTTTTTTTATTTTTCAAAACTATAAATTCCATAGAATAAATATAAATGTAAGAGTGGACATTGCGTATACTACTTCTCAGGTGGCGAAAAATCACTTGGAAATCTAAAGAGATTTCCGCCTAGTTCACTTTCTTAAAAACGCTGGTACGTAATTCCTTGTCGACTGCCTTTTCAAATCGAGTAAAATTGGTTAGGTTATTCCTTCTATGTCCTCAGTATTTTCCTCCGAGTTTTTGACAGCTTCGCAAATTTGTTACTCCAAAACCTCTCGCCGTGGATGCATGGAAAAAGAAAGAGAGACGAATTAAAAAAGAGAGAAGAACATTCCGACATTCTGGTGCATGCATTAATTGTATTTGCATTTATTGTGGTTAATTGTAAATAATAAACTATGAAGTAATGCGTTACTTCTGTTATGACGAGTTTCGTTTCATCTAAGTAATTATTTGCCCATTCTTCTTGGAATGAATGAACTTTTCCTTTGAAAATCAGCATAAAATTCAACAATATTCTTGCGTTCAGAATTTCATTATTTTTGCTTTTCATGCATTTTATAAAATAAACCGATATAAAGAACACATACCTAACTTGAGAATTGCTGTTCTCTCAATACTACGCATGAATCTGTTGATCAAATTCATCAGAGACCAGCGATTTCTATGGTTCAATTGACACATCTCAAATTCCATTGAGACCAATGCAATCCATCTGTGCTCTTGCCAATACTAACATTGACTTCTTTTTTTTCACTATGCACCACAGCACAAGAGCCTTCCGTACATTATTATGTTGATTAAACTAAAACTTCTATTAACATTACTGACTCCTTTTGTCAATACCCATTCTGTGTGTGTTTACAAATTGTCACATTTTATCATTCAAATCACCGAACATAACCTCACAAATGAAAGAATGCGCTTTACATCGTGAGAATACACGAGATCAACTGCAGTTTTTTACTGGACTTTTATATCAGTCTTCCGCATTATTTCACGGGTTCCATTAATTGTTTATCATTATGTTTCATTTGCTTGGCAGTAAACAGCTCCGAATACAAAATTCACAATTTTTCATAAATATTGCTCGAGTCTTGGTCCAGCCAATCATTAGCCTTCACCGAACCGACCAATTGACAGGCGACTTGAGTGCGGGCTATTTGAAAAAACCCCTGTGCAATATATTTTTCCATGCTTGGGCGCATGACGGGTTGCATGTAGGGCTATTTTTTATGCACGCGAAACACCCTATGACTACAGGCTGATCGTCCTTGGTCGAACAACCACCGCAGGGTCCCCCTGGGAGCGACTATAATCCATAATGACACTGGCTCCCAGTAGAACCGCGGTTAATCATACCCATGTCCATGCCTCACGACCGTTGGATGGTTGGTCACAGAGTACGACGGAATCACAATGACGGGCCAGCGAAGCCCTCGTGTAACTTGAGGACATGGAGCGATACAAGAATGACAGCTCTCTGCATCCATCTCCGAAGTTTCTGACATGCGGGTATGGCTTCGAGGTTACAAACCAATGGAAGCGTCGCACCTACGAGAGCACCGATCACAAAGACAATCATTTCAACCGAATATTCTCGGAACATTCGCCAAAGCTCCAGTTCGATACCTCTTCTCTTTTTCCTTCTCCTTGACCGTGATGTTGCTGTCGGCCGGAGCCCAGGATTCGATCACAAACACTATCTGTTTCTCGAAGTCAAGGAGTACGATGCCAGGCCTCGAGTGTTCAATAGGGACTGTCAGCTTGAACTTGTAGTTCCAGTAAATTCGGCACTTCTCGTTTTCGACAATTGACTCTATCTCCAGGGCAGCGTTCGGAAGGGCAGGGTCGCGGTCAACAACATAAGAGTGACAAAGATGGTAGTAGAGCACTCTTGAGGCCGCGTTGTGTCTGTAGATATAAGTCGTTCTCGCGTGAGTGGGACACCGGGATAGTATATGTCTAATGTGCTCAGAGTGTGCATGACATGCATCCGCAACTGACGCTGGGAACTTCTTGATATAAGATGCGATTACGGTATACCAAGGTGGAAATGACACCGTCCTGATACGTGAAAATGAAACCCTCTATGCCTGAATCAAATTCGGACGATTCGAGCAAAGCAAACGTTACTTCTATCGAAAGCGACTGATCTTTTACATTTCGGTGAAAGTTCCAGTGCATTTTCTTGTCGTGGAGCTGTTCCCGGGAATTTTTGACCTCTGATATCCATACTCAGGCTTTTAAAAGTGAGGCATCTAGATGGAGCAACGCACTTTCCTCCCTTCTGATGTTGAGATTCAGGCCAAGGGTCCCGTCCACCTGATCCGCGGTTTTGTAAACGAACGCTCCTTCACCAATCATCTCGTATAGTAGTTCCTGACCATTTTCAGGACAGAATCTTTTCCAGTTGCTAAGATGTGAGCTGTACACAAGATAATTCGATCACAAAGACACTGGATATATAGAAGTCCGAGCCCGCCTTTACGTCGTAGTATGTATAAGCGTGGAACAGACAAGTTGATATGCAAGCTTTTCTGCATATTCATGATCTTACCTGTACGTGTAGTGATATAGAGTGTCGTGAGCTCGTCCTTCGTCCATGGAACCACCTCAAACGAATAAAGTAGAACCGGGACGGAAAGCATGTTAGTTGTCGATGTCATGTTCAACGCCAACAGATTGAGAGACCAAATATGTCGAAGGAGACGCTTGTATCTGCTTCGTAGAGCCTCCTCCACTGATATCATAACCTGAATTCAGCTCTCAAGCACGCCTAGATACAGGTTAGTCTCTTCAGCACCAAGGTGTCTAAAAGCACTCCTATCCACGAGCTCAGGGTCCTCGAGAACGCCAGCAAGTCGTCTTCGCTTTAGACGAATCATGGCACACTTGTTCAATTCAAAGTCCATACCAATTTCTCGTGTATACCCCTCGTCGATCCTCAGAGCATCTTTGAGATGCTGTGTTCAAGAAACATAGATCTTCAAGTCATCCATATAAAATATTTGAGTGACCTTATGCTCACGATTATTAGGTCTGCTGCAGAAGAACCCACAAGAATCGCTTAGTGCGAGAGGTAGTGTAAAAGTGTGATGCAGAAGAGAAGAGGGCTCATGGTGTCAACCTGAAAGACGCTCATCTGGAAGACGTCCTTCTGGAAGGTGACGCTGTTAGTTGTCACATGATGTTTTCCAGATGACATAGTAAATCTAGTTTTCCAAAAGGGAATCAATCTCTCTTTGCATCTCACTATGTATGGGAGTACAGTACAGTGCATCCTAACATCAGTCACTGCGTAGTGGGCGTCTCCGACTTTGAATATGAGGTAAAGATCTGGGCCACATGTGGATGTGTGGAAGTTAAACGGAAAGGACGCAAAATGGAAAGGACGTGAAATGAAAGGAAATTTCATCCACCAGAAGTTCTTGATACCATCTGGTCCGGCAGCGGAGAAGTTTTTCGTGCCCCTCGTTCTTTCTTCACCCCTTCGGCAGTGATTGATAGACATTCCACATCAGATGTCTTGAGTTTGTCGCACAGCTCCTTGAAACAGATAATGTTCTCAGTGTCTTCATTCAATGGGTGTCGAACTTCGAAAATCTTTCTGCAGAAAGTCTCGACCTCCTTAGGCTTGGGCAGATTTTTGACAGAAACAGGGGAATCCCTGGAGAGGCGCGATGAGTCAGCGAGAAACTGTTCATTTTCCCTGACCAATCCCTCCCTCTTCGGTATGCTCCTCCTTGCGTCAACGTTCCATCGTTGAGGCTTTCAGTTTGAAACTAAACAATTTAATTTTTTCTCATTTGTACAATATTTTGCAATATTGTACTAATGTAAATATAAAACTAGAAGCCTTTGAACATTTTAGCTAAAATTGTTTGACTAAGCGTAAGTGATAATAACTTTTTTGACTGACATCAAACGATATTAGTGGCCGACCTTTCTTGTTACTCATATGTCGATCAGTACCTGAAGAACCAGGGTTCATGATTGAAGGTTTTGGTCTGGAATTAATATTAATAGATGCAGAAACTAAACTTTTTCATTTGGCACAGGTTTACTTTTCTGTAAAACAAGATTTTAATATCTCTGAATCTCATTCAAGTTATTGAAAATTTCTCTACAGAAATTGCTAAAAACTTGCAAAACCTTAGGTAAGAATCGTGCGATGCATGTCACTCATACTACACGATTCTCACGTGAGTAAAGTCAAATGAGGCTAAAAAAAGGCGTTTGCCAGAACGAATTGCTAGTAGCAATTTTTAACCATTACGGTTGGTGAGATTAGAGAAAACATTGAAATTCACATATAATATAGCTTGGAATCTCCCTTTTAAAACCAGACTGAGAAACTTGAAAAATATACACTAGTTCTCAAGGTATGATTAAATTTATAAGATCCGGAACGTTCGACTTGGAAGCCATCACTCAAGCGAGTCGACTGCCTCTCTCCTCGCAATCAGGACCGAATAAGCGCTTGGCGCCTCACGGAGCCCCATCGTTCGAGACTTTTGTTTTTCTTAATGAGATAAAACTCAAGGCTATAATAATTTGTTAACGCTAATTTTTGACGCTGAAAATCAATTGCAAAAAATATTATTAATTATAATTAATGTAATAGATTTATAAAAAGATTTTTAGTTTTACTCTAAAGTCAGACCATTTCTCATATATTTTAAGGCGGTAAATTAGATTCAATAAATTATTTATTATTTATTAATTCAGCTCAAATTAAAATTTCAAAGTATGCAGTTTCAATTTTTTGATTTTTTTAAATTTTGAATCAATTAACAAAAGGAAAATTATATGATGTTTATTAATTCAACCTTAATTGAAATTTGTAAATGAAAGTTAAATGTCGACTAGTTTAATTAATTATCTTCAGTTTTACTTTCGTCCCCCGAAATTCTTTTTATAAATCTCTTGCATTAAGTATGATTATTATTATTTTTTGCATCAAGAGGCGCCAAGCATCTAATCGGTCCTGACTGCGAGGCGAGAGGCGGCCGACTCGCTTGAGTAACGGCTCACAAGTCGAACGTTCAGGACTTAATAAATTTTATCATATCTTAAGAACAACTGAATATTTTTCATGCTCCTTGGTCTGATTTCGAAGGGAAGATTTAAAGCTTTATTATATTTGAATTTTAATGTTTTTTCTAACCTCACTTAGAGCATGCAGAGTGCTGAAGTTGGATAATGGAAATTTGCAAATATCAGAAAATTGGTCGGTCTTTCTCACATGTTAACTCGATCTCTATTTATCAAAAGTACTTCCTCTGGGGGGGCATTTTACGCGGAATTTGATAAACTTTCATAACGTTTCTTGAAAATCTCTCTAGCTCTACTCCTCACTAAAATATCTACGAAAAAGAGAGGCATGCTTTTAATACGATTTTTTTTAGTGGACTAATAATTCTGGCCGGTACTGTATACACTGGCATACGCGGGCGATGAGGTGGTGATGGCAGAGGATGAAGAGGGAATGGTGAACTTAATTACAGGGTTAGAGAAATACTTAGATGAGAAAAAGTTGAATCTAAATGTAGAAAAGACAAAGATAATGAGGTTTATAGAGGGAGGGAAAGAAAAAAAGATGGATTTAGAGATGGAAGGGAGTAAAGTTAGAAGAAGTAAAGGAGTTTAAATATTTAGGATATATCTTGCAAAGAAATAGAGATCATAGAGCTCATATAAGGGAAAGAATTCAAAAAAGCGGCAGAGGTAATGAAAAAGATATGAAGAATAGGAAAAAGGCTCAAAAAAGATTAGAGAAGGAGAATGTGGTCGTTTGACACGCTAGTATGGCCAGTATTAGTATATGGAGCAGAGATATAGAGATGAAGGGACAGGGAAGATATTGAGAGGTTACAAGAACGGTATATAAGGTGGAAACTAGTATAAGATGATAAAATAGAAAGGAGTACCAAAGTATTTAGAAAAGAGATGGGGAGGGAGAAGATGGTCTAGAATAGTTACATTTAGATTGGGAAACAAGGTCAGGGAAGGGATGTTTTGGGAAAAGAAGGAGAACAGAAAGTGCAGAATATGTGAATGGGAAAAGGAAGCATGGGAGCAAGTATGGGAAAGATGTATGAGAAGAATTGAAGATAAAGAATACTGGCAAGAGAATGTGCTAAGGATTTAAGGGAAGGAAAGGTTGAGTGAGGAGTGGATGAAGAAATTGGAAGGAGCTAGAGGAGCGAATGAGAAAGAATAAAAGAGTGATTGTGAAAATAGCAAGGTTGAAGTAGAAGAGAAGTGAAAGAAAAAGGAAACAGAAGTCACTTAGTCACTTAGAAACGTAAATATTTGTAAATAGTGGTTATGTAGTAGTATAAGTAGATTATGATGCGCATGTGCTCTTGCTCGCTCTCTCGCTTACTCATTCGCCCGTACGGGAAAATATGCGCTACAATAAGAAATAGAAATAAGGATTTAGATATAAGAATTTATGTAAATAGTAAGGATAAGATAATACAAAATATGTATACAGTGTTAATTCGTAAGAAACTGTAGTCATGTAAGCCTAAGGGGGCACATTATGATTAAAGAAAAACGAAGAACGGAAAATTACATTTTTTCTAGAACTCAAAATCCAAAATTGGCGGAGAAGTGGAGGAATACTTTTTTCTGAGTCAGCATTTGCTGAATGGCCTAAGGAATAGTGATTCTTCCCAAAAAAATACTAGTTAGATTACACTGATCAACAAAAATGTGAATGCGACAAACCATTTCTGAAGTATTTTTTAACGCCGAACACGAATCTGCTCTCAATTTGTTGCCATCAGGTGTAGTTTAATAGATATTTTCAACTACATTTTTTAATACAAAATTTGTCAAAATTTGTTTACCATTTTTTTAGGGTTCTAACGAACATTTTTCGGACATGCTGCAGACTGTTTCGATGCGTTTTTAATGCAGATTTCAAATATTACCTCTTTTTTACAATAACTGGAACGGTTCTTAAAATAATTTCAAAAAGTTACAAGAAAGTGTACCGAAAATTGAATGTGTCCTATTTTAGATAATATTTAGTTTTTCAAAATATGAATTATAGCCAGATTTTTAAATTTTTTAGGTTAAACAATGATGCGGAAAGAAATTGAAATTCAGATAATCCGTTATTGCGATATGATACAAAATCTGCATCCCTGTCTTCAAATAGGGCAAAGTTCAGTAACGCGTACGCCTATATGCTTCAAAGCACTCAAAATTACTTATCCTAGGGAGTCTTTTGGGCCATTGTCATCAAATCCGTAGTCACATTTGCCAAACTCAAAAATGGCAGACCACATATATGAAAAATTTTATTTATCAAGAAACTCAGTGTGATAATTGAAAATGACTAATTCTGGAGTTTTTTGGGTGGCTGATAACGAATCTGGAGTCAAAATTTCAAAATTCCAAATGGCTCATCCAATATCATGCAAATAAAAAAACACTTTTTATACTCTCATCCTAATGAGAAGGCATTAGTTTTATGTAAAACTTTAAATCGTCAGTTTTCGTCAAGTCTCCACGTTTTGGGACCCCTTGAGTGAGATTTCTTCGAGGTATCTGAAAACCCTAGCGGATTTCGTCGAGGAATTTGAAAATCCTCGTGGATTTCCTCGTGTTTGTCTCGTCCAAAAATAACACGAGGCTTTCCTTGAGGATTTTTTCAATAGGGGATATAAGATAATCAAGTCGACACTAATGCATTTATATGCACTGAGAGGTCTCGAGGGTCACTTCAGCTTGACATATCGAGAAAAGCACCCTGATTATAAATGTCCATGGCAATTCTTCGATAAGTTGGTCGTTAATTGTTTAAACAATTTTTTAAAACAAATACAGTATTTATAAAAAATCCTCTACAATATTTTACACTAAGCCATTTGGACATAAACAATTTTGGACTTGAAATTCGGAATCAGCGACCCAAAAAAACCCCTCAGTCAGCATCTTGTCAAAAAACTCTAAGTATTGTACATTTTTTGAATTTCGGGTCCGCCATTTTGGGTCAGGCATTTTTAAATTGGCAATTTTGACTTGAAATTCGCGTTCAGGAACCCGAAGAACCCTCCAGTACAGTTTGACGTCTAAAAATTGCGCTAAACAGGCACAGAATGACGAAAAAGTTTTGTCAAATTTTAAACGTGTTTTTCTCGAAAACCTGCTTTTAGCCAATAGGCCTCTTTCTTCGGAGCCGGTCACATATTGTTTTTACTGTATTCGTAAAAATATTACTAAAAATAAAAAGTTCGATTTTCCAGAAAACTATGTGAAATGCGAAGAAGATATTGAGAAGAAAAAATGTTTATCTCAAAAAGATTTACAAACTGACTTCAGACCATTTTTGGATAAGACGTGTAGTTTTTGTTTTAATCGTGATAACGCTGTTTGAGAAATAAAAAATTCCATGTTCCGATCAAACTATGCGACATGCGAAAAAAAGTCCAAAAAATAAATAGAGGCTTTCAAGAAGACCTATAAAATCTTTCTAATTCTTTTTCTGATAGAACTCACGGTTTTTCTTTTAAACATCGAAAATGCTATTGAACAGTCGAAAATTCAAATTATCAGCCAAGAAAAACGGAAAAAAGTAAATTGTAAGATTTACTCTACCAAATAGCCAAGCGGCCTTTCCGTACGCATTTTTCCTAGAATTCAGTAAATCTTGCACGGCCCTACAGTTCAGTTGACGGTTCGACTTATCGAAGTTACTGGGTGAAAGTGTAAATCTTAATTCGTCAGTTTTGTAATATTTGCAAGTAAGCTCCTGCATATGCAATACACTTTGAACTATGTTGAGCACGAAGTGCGAAGACCGAAAGAATCCGAGCGCTAGCGCGAGGTAAATACATTATCGAGCGCGAAGCTCGAGACCCAACGACGAGAATGTGCCCGCGCAGTGGGCAGATTTTTTCAAGTATGGTCCGCCATATTAGCTCAGCCAATTGAAAGTTTGAAATTTTGACTTCAGATTCGATATCAGTGACCCGAAAAACCGTAGGGTGAGCAATGTTGAGTGCTTCGAAGCACGTAGCCAATTATCCAGAACCTTTAGATTTTCGTAGAAAAAATTTTGACAAATAAATAAATAGCGACCCAAATGATCTTTTATAAATTGCTTCTTTGGATGATTACAATTATATTCTTACTCGTGTACAACCGTTTCCTTGATGCCACAGACTATTAATGTATACATTTTTAAAAATGTGTAAGTTATTTATTACTGTATTCTCCAAACAAGTGAACTAGTGAAAAGCTGTTTTTAAAAATTTTCAGATACACAGTTTTGGAATAAAACATCCTCACTTTATGTTCCTTCTTTTTATTTCGGTACACCAACGACCATTACACGAGCAACAATTTTTTTTAAATTGATATAAATATTAAAGTACCAGAAATTTTTCAGTCGACACCTATGAGTGCATTCACATAAATGAAAATGAGGTATCTATAATGTATTTCATTAATTTAAACTAATTTTGTGGGAAGCCTTGCCCGACCCACAAGCGACATTTTATTTGTACTAACGAATTTTCTAATTTATATGAAGAAATAACTTTGCTAATATTAAGAATTATGACAGCCAATTCAGTATAGCTTGATCATGCAAACTCTGATATGAAAGATTAAGCTACACAAGTCTACTCGTATAACTTAGGCATACGATTTAGGATACTTTACGAATAAATAGTCTTGGTCCAGCTATAATGCGTAACCATGAAGGTATGCCTAAAATAGGAAATCCGGATGGTTATAGCTGAGCGGGCAATACAATATGGTTGGAATAACCAGAATTATGCGCGTACCGTCGAATTATTTCTTTCAGTGCGTCCGCTCGTATTATAAGGCAAAATATAACCAGCCATCACCTTCTTGGCGCATGTTAACGACAAGTTAATTCAGGGTTGGGCGAAATTCCCATAGAAATTGGACATGGTCCTTTCAGCAAAATCATTTAACATCTACCCCCCCCCCTCGCAGCCACTTCAATTGTTACATTGGATTTACATGGGTTTCAATGTGCTGAAATTAAAAAGTCACATAACTTTCTCAGTTTCCGTCGAAATCTTTTGACTCTATGTTTTTTTCAAAATATTCAAAATGTCGGTCTATAGAAAATACCATTTATGGTCATTCTTATAGACTCGACATTTAAATTTTGTTCACTTTAGACTATTTTTTTGCCTTTGAAAGAAAGTGGTAGTCCGCGGTCGAAGAAAACTGCGCATTTGCAATTAGGAGCTGAACGGCGTGATTAATTCGTTATTTTATCAGCAAAAAAGGAAAATATCTTTTACCATAATCACGATTGAGAGCTTGGCAACTGAAACGACATATCGGTTAGAAAGCGGTAGCTCCAACGGCAGCGACACTGCGGCGTGTTATTGATCGACCCCTGAGAACTACCTATCCTTCCAATTCTTCTATCCTTTGATTTCCATTAAACTTAAGAATAGGCGTTATGGCAATTCCACTCCAGGGTTCAAAGTCTCCTCTTAAAATTGGTTCAATTTAATTCATAAATTAAAACAATAATTTTGAGCCAGAGTACTTATTAGGTGCGTGAAGCTGGCACTACCACATCAAAAAACGAAAACTATTAATCAAATCAAATTCTTTTTAACGTAGCAATTTTGTGCTAATTAAATGCTGTTGAATCTTGCCAAGTACAAAACTGCAACATTTTTATTACTGTTAAAAACGTGTAGTAGTGCTAGCTTCACGTGAAGCTAGCACTACCACGCCAAAAAACGAAAACGGTCAAAGTAAGTGAAACTCTTCATTTACTTATATCTCGTGAACGAGTAAAGATAACTGAACCATTTTTTTTAATGAAGCTAAAAACTTTATATTTTTTACTTAAATTATGAAAGTTGTTGTAAAAACTTAATTTCTCTAAGTTATAAAAAATGTGTTTAAGCAATTGCAAATAAAACCGTGTTCTCGGTTTCACGCAACAACGAGATTGAATTCTCTTTATTAAATCGTCACGGAGTATTTTGAAAGAAAAAAAAGTCAGTAACCTTTTATATTAAGGAAATTATTAATGTTTTTCTGATGATGCGCGGCCTCCAATGGGCTCGCGGATTTTGACGCGCTAGCTGCTTACGCTGGCCCTCTCGAAAAACTCATGAATTTTCATCAAAGAGATGATAGTCACAATATCAGAACCTTTTGCATTTATTATTCAATACAAAAATGTGTTAAACTTATACAAAGAATGATATAATTTCAAATCTTAAATATTACTGTTTCTTCTGAACTAGAAAATATCTTACACAACAATTGTTTTTTTTCCTTTGGTATGAATGCATGGAATTGACGAGTCTTAGGTATAGTTTTACAATTTTGATGCTCCGATTTATACAAGTTTTCGTGAGCGTGCCCGGGTGAAAATGCTTCGCCTTGATTTCGATTAAAATTAATGAGAAAAGGAATGACCTATTTTTAAATTAGTAGTTTTTAAAAGAACAATTCAGAATCTGTAGGTCTTAACGACTATAGCCGTAAAAAATTTTCAAGTTATAAACGCTGGTCTCGGAGATGTAAAAACTCGTCTCAAGACGTGAAATAAAGTCTAGCTCCGTCTAAAAAATGAGACATAGAAATATGTCTCCACTTCGTCTCCATATTGTCTTGATTGGGGGCAATTCCAGTCGGAACCAAGTCGGAGAACTTTTACTCGGGTGATGTTCTTTACTTGTACAAAAATCGAAACTTACATTTTGAAAATAATTAACAGCCCAATCAAACAAGCGTTTGGGAGTAGTTATTTGATTCAGACTATTTTTCTGAAGACTCGCTATTCTCGCCGCATTTTTAACACATCCACCAATACCATCGAAAGCCCCTTTTCCGTAAGAGGTGGCAAAAAAATTCCACTCTGCCTCAATACCGTGTGTAGATTGGTATGAGAGAATGGAGGAAAAATTAAATTTGTTTTTGTATTGAGACATAGCTCCGTCAGGAAAATAAAAATTTTTTGAATGGGACAATTCCTGAGAGACTCTGCACGTCTATGTGACATATTACAAACGAAATAATGTTTAAAAGATGACAGTTTTGTTGTAATATCAAAGGACGCAAAAAATTCAGCAGCATTAGTCAATTTATACAATAAGAAATTGATCAAGCATCTGAGAGCTAAATTCAGTGACGCTGCCATTCAGAAAATTTTTTATGTTGTTGACGGAGCTGGGTCCCAATACAAAAACAAGTTAAATTTATCCTCCATTCTCTCACATCAATCTATATACAGTTTTGAGGCAGAGTAGCACGTTTTGCCACTTTTTACGGAAACGGGGCTTGCGATGGTATTGGTGGATGTGTTAAAATTGCGGCGAGAATAACGAGTCTTCAAAAAAATAGTCAAAATCCAATAACTTCTCCCAAACGCTTGTTTGATTGGGCGGTTATTATTTTAAAATGTTAGTTTCGATTTTCGTACAAGTAAAAAACATCAGACTCACGAAAACTTGTATCAATCGCAGCATCAAAATTGTAAAACTATACCCAAGACTCGTCAATCCCATGCATTCATACCAAAGGATATGAAACAATTGTTGTGTAAGATATTTTCTAGTTTAGAAAAAACAGTAATATTTAATATTTGAAATTATATAATGCTTCGTATAAGTTTGACATATTTTTCATTGAATAATAAATTCAAGAGGTTCTGACATTGTGACTATGAACTTTTTAATCAAAATTCATGTGTTCTGTCGAGAAGGCCAGCGTGAGCAGCTAGCGCGTCAAAGTCCGCGAGCCCGTTCGAGGCCGCGCGTCATCAGAAAAACATTAATAATTTCCTTAATATAAAAGGTTACTGACTTTTTTTGTTTTATATACTCGGTGACGATTTACGCATAAAGCGGATTCAATCTCATTGTTGTGTGAAACCTAGAACACGGTTTTATTTGCAATTGCTTAAACAAATTTTTTATAACTTGAAGAAGTCAAATTTCCACAACAACTTTCATAATTTAACTAAAACATATAAAGTTTTTAGCTACATTTGAAAACATGATTCAGTCATCTCTATTCGTTCACGAGATATAAATAATTAAAAAATTGAGTGCGTTGAAATTCAATTGACGATTATTTCCAAAATAAGTGGAATTTTGCAAAAAAAATGTAGGGGGTAAAAAAGTACTTGGACCTCTATCGAAAAACGTGGCTATCTTAGTAATCCGAAAGAAAGAATTTTTAGGTGGGCCGTTTCACTTATTTGGACCCTTTTGTACATTTTTATATAATAGTTTGCTTTGGGAAGGAAATGGAAGGCCTTTTATTAACTTTCCTAGGCTTTGAAATTAATATCTCATTTTATATAAAAATGAGTTTTTTAAGTCGGTAATGTAGGTATTTACACCTGAATTATGCACTGAGAGTGCTACATCTCAAATCCTGAATATCTTCAAATGACTGAGTTGATTTTTCTATTCAAATTACGAGTTGAAAACCTGCAATTCCACATGAAATGAGATATCGGGTTTCAAGTACTGAGAAAGAAGTAGAAGACATTTAGGAAGTTTTAGTCTCATCTGGTACAACCTATTTGTATTTACAAATCAAAACGAAAATCATTTTTCATACATTTTATTTTGAAATTATTAGCATTTATGACCAGTAGGGTGGCTCGAAAATAAAAAATTCTGGAACTCTAAATCTCTGCAGCGCGAAAAAGTAGCGTATTGGGATCCTAAAGAAGTATAATTAATTGGGAATCGATAGACATCCTGCTTGGTTACCCATGCTTGATAGAAACGTTTACAAATTTACTTGTTTGCAGAGATTTTGAATTTTCTTGAGTTTAAATTTTTTGTTTGCATGCTTGGAAGTCAAAAAAGTTTTCCCAATTTGTCCGGATCTTGATCAATCATTTTCTAAGGGGTAATTTCTATTTAATTCATCCCTGTTTTCGGAAAAAAATTTCAACACCTATGTAAATCGGATAAAAATTTTTTCGGATGCTCGAAAACTTTTCAGTGACAAAAAATGCACTATGAAAAAAATGGCCAAGACCCAAGAATAAAAATTGGAAACACAGCAAATTTATAAAACTTTTATTTTGGTATTTAATGAAATTATCCTTATGACTTGTGGTTTAAACATTTTCCTGAGCACATGTAGGCTTTTTTAGCATAGTAATGGACTAGGGAAAAAATCTTAAAGACCTAGAAGTCAAAGTTAAAATTACAGCAAATTTTCAGTATTCGGCATTTGGTAACCAAATTACAAATTTTGAAAATTTTTTTCCTCGATGAAAGAACTAAGCTTTGGAAATGCGAGTAATATTATTGTTTGATAAAGCGAGAATCGGGTATGCAATACTTACCTATTTTACATGATGCATCTTCTCCATAATTTTCTTGCACTTTATAACATAATAAATACGTATAACTACAACTTCGTCATTTGATATGATGTAATAATGCATTATATAATTATTATCATTCATGTAAAGACAAGTGAATAATTAACAAAATAATTGAGTTTTCAAAATTATTATCAATGGATTTTGTAAACGAACAAAAAAACTTGAAGATCGCAACTTGCATTTTTCATTAAAATTTCAAATTCCCACCAAGGCACCAAAGGTGGCAGCAGCATGCAGGTGCGACTTTACCGACAAAGTGAATGAGCAGCGTGCTGTGATCGAGCGTCCAGCTTCCATACGCAGAGGTTATTCTCTCTGGAGTATTTGTGCCCTCACGTGTTTGACCGTATTTATAGGTATTGTTCGCGATTTTGGCATGAGATCCGGTTTTTACGTGCTAAATAGGAAATGCGGATCAAATAAATTAATGCTCCTCGCCACGAGTTCATTCGCAGTGCCGTTTTTGTCTCCAGAAAATCATTTACAAGTATGCTTGTTGGTGGGACGTTTGCTTCTATGTGACAGCATGATTGGTCCCCTTCCCATTTCCCCTCATATGCATGTGTAAGTTATTTTGCATGATGAATAAAGTAAAAAAGTCTCATGAAATATTTTTTTAAAATGATAACCTTGAGCTCTGCGACGGGGTTTGTAGTGTCAACAAGTTCTTTTAATCTAAAAGGTTATTGAAAAGCTTGATCACTCGGTATTTCTTTGCAGAATGGATTGTCTGATGATCAGCTAATACTTTTATGTACGAAATAAGAGTAATCTCCGGAGGGTTCTTTCTTGTTAAACAGAAGGAAAGTAGTTTCCAACAAATTTGTTAGTATTGTAGTTTAAAATCTCTCTTATGAGGTTCAAATCAAACTATTTTTTCTCAACATTGCTTTTAATAAACTTCAATGTCACTTCTTTTCACATTTTTGTTTCATCAAAGTAAGAAAAGGACTGAAGTAAAAAAACTTATTGTTATTTGGTGGATTATATATGGTGCCCGTTGTATTCGCAAACAGACCGCAATAGCTTTTGGCATGATCAGGATGATTCTTGGGTAGTTTCCACTTTTTCCAAACAGTATTATAATCATAATGAACTGATTCCATAGCTTGCTGATATCTCTTTTTGAATAAAGCAATGCAGGTTTGATACAGTACACTCCTGGTATCTGCCCGACTGACGGGGCTGTGGGGGAGTATAATTCTAAGAATTGGGCACTTAGAGAGTGGTCCCACTTTACTCCACTCCGCGTGGCAACTCACATGTTGGCACATGCGCAGGCTAGTGCAGAGACTCGCAGTCGCCTAAGTGGGAGACACGATGATGTGTGCGTCAAAATACGTGTGGAGGTGAGCAGGAACATACGGAGGGGGCAGATACCGGGAGTGTACTATAATGAGGATCTAGATTCTTTCCAAAACATACTTTAACAATTGCTTTAAAATCTTGTAATGCTTGCACATACTTTAGCCAGTTTAGACTGCACTTAGTACGAAGTACATCAACTTCGTCCAGCATTTTTTTACATGAATTGCCGTTAAAAGCAGGACTTCCGTGTTTCAGATCGAGTTAAATGCAGCAGATCTTTGCCCACATTAATTCTTTATTCTCGAATTCAATAAGCAGGTTAGGATACAATACTTTTCTCTTGGGCTTAAAGATTTCATCTTTCACGGGACTGTTACTAAATTGTACGAAGACGTTCTGTGAATCTCACGCTGTCGACAATCACATTTTTCACCTACTCTATTTTTATGCATGCAATAGGTGAAAATATTTGAACAAAAGATATTTACAATATACACAACAATGCACTCCAATTCACCTCTTCAAAAAGAGGAACAACAAAACGCTCCTCCTGGCAGATTCGAATACAGTGTCGGCTTCGGAGGTGTTGCACAAAGGCCAGAGCCTCGACACGTAGTTAGCCAAGGTAATAATAAAAAACAAAATAAGGAAGACATAATTCCCCATAACGTCCTAAAACAGCGACAATATTGCTGCTCGAGTGTATCGTGTCGATGGCGGGTACCCCTCGTTAGGAAAGTTTTGTAAGGAGTTTCGTAAAATTCTTTTTCGACAGATAATTACTGATTTATTGTACACAAATTATATCGATTTGTGGTATATATATATATATATATATATATAATGAATTTATTATATATAATTGTGGCGTGGAACGAAGAAACAGACCTTACAGCACCAAAAATCAAGCGCGAGGTTTTTGATGATTTCAAATAACGAAAGGGTGCCCTATCGAGTGAGCCTATTCTTAAATCTGTGCGATAAAAACTAAACGAAATATAACGCGTTTTATATGACGATCAATCAGGCGCGGATCTACAGTGGTGGGGAAACGTCGATCTCCCCCCCCCCCCCAGCAACGGGACTGAAGTAAATAAACCTTATACAAACAAATTTTTAATT
>JAUMHM010083680.1:0-13087 GCA_032362435.1 Melikaiella ostensackeni
GGGATCGGATTTATTCGAATCGATCGGCCGCCCGTCGAACGTAGAAAAATCCGACATTCGACAGACGGCCGATCGGTTTTTTAAAATTCGATTGACTACGCGTCGAATATTGAATATTCTAAACCGATGCGTGCAGCTCTCGTGACCCATGACGAAAAATGTATAAGCTTTTGTGATATTTTATTGACACTGGACTACATTTGTGCTTTAATATTATCAAAATTAAAATTAACAACGATAGCAACTGCTGATAAGAGTACCGCGATATTTTTCAGCAGTAGTAAGGGGGAGATTATATAACTTTTTCACTTTCACTTTTACTTCACTTTTTCCTCTGGGTTAGAAATAGACCCAGAAATTTTGATATATTTTTTGAAAAATATTGAGAGGTCGCTCAAAGCACTTTTAGGTCAGAATTGGTGTTTTCATGAGCCTTTCAATTCTCAGTCTATAAATGTCTTTTCCGCATGAAATTATTAACAAATCTATGGCGAAAAAATGTTTTTTTTTTGCATATTAAAGAAAATATATTTGGTGTCTGCATAGATCATAAAAGTTTCAATTTTTCAGGACCGATTAGATATTAGAGCATATTTATGCCCCTAATCATTGTTTATATGGATCGTCAAAATTTTGGGATACTCTTCATATGCTAGGGAAAAAATCTAAAAAAGAAAATTTTTCCATTTTTCTGTGTAATAACAATTATAGTCTTTTTCTTATAGTTTTTTCTCGAGTACACATCTTCGACACTCAATCCCACACCAAAAATGAAAAGTTACTATTCTTATTGAATTTCGTGATTAATATGAAATGTCAGATGTAGTTGAAATAAATACAATACGAATAACAATTTAGGAATCAATCTGACAAAATTCTTTAAAAATAGTAACTTTTCATTTTTGGTGAGAGATTGAGAGTCGAAAATGTGTTCTAAAAGAAATGGTGATATATGAAATAACTATATAACTGAACCATTGGGTACAATAACAGCCTACTTGCATTCTCAGAAGTCACTTGTTCTTTATTTGTTCTTCATGAAGTTATGTGCAAAACAAAGGAAAAAAGTGACTTCTGTGAATGTAGGCTGCTGTTGCACCTAACCGCTCAATTGTTATTACATGGAAAAATAAACATTTCTAATTTTTGTTGACTTTTCACAGCTTCCTTTTGAATATTTTAACCTAGATTAGACTAGTAGATTTTTTTCCTAGCATATAAAAAGTATCCCGGAATTTTGACGAGCCGTATACAAAACGTTTAGGAGTATGAAAGTGCTCCTATATCTAAACGTTCCTGCAAAATTGCAATATTCATGACCTGTATAGACACCAAATATTTTTTGTTTTATCTACAAAAAAATAACATTTTTTCGCTATTTTACCAACAATTTCATGCAGAAAAGACATTTATAGCCTGAACGTATCTGTGGTTGTAAAATGAAAAACTCATGAAAACATCATTTTCTACTTAAAAGTGCTTTGAGCGACCTCTAAATATTTTTTAAAAGAACATGTGGTTCCATGATGGCTACTGAAAAATTAAAAAAATATTTTTTGGACCACCCTGTTAGTCACCTGTAAAAATAAGCCCATCAGTTCCAAAATATAAGAATATTAGGAATTATAAACATTCATTTAAACTTTCCAATATAAATACATATTGAATTATAGATATAATGTTGAAATATGTGTTCAGTTTTTGTCGGATCGGATTTAAAAATTCAATCTGATGTAGTGAAGTTGAATGTTGGACTTCTCGACGTTCGACGAGCATCCGATCGAATTCGAAAAAATCCGATCTCATCTGACACGCGTCGAATGTCGGTTTTCCGCCATTCGATTAACGTCAAAATCGCCTTTGAATCGGATCGGATTATTTTGCACGCGTCTAATTGAAATTTGATATTGAAAAAATTATAAATTTTATGTCTTAGAATGGACAAAAAAAATTATAAAGCCCGAAAAATGAATAATTATTAATTATAATTTTAATAGCTTTCAAAATTAAACAGTTTTGAATAAAAGAAATGAAAAATTCAACAATTTCTAATTGGAATCGCACAAAATTGGAAAATATTTTATTGTTCAATTTTGAAACTTTTATTTTTGCCCTTGTTGAATATGATGAATCATAAAATTAAAAAATTTCAAAATCTCCAGCAGATAGAAATAAAATACTTGCAAAGTTGAAGCATTTCTAGTTCATCAAATCCAAATTTTCAGTATTTGCATTTGTACAAATTTAATATGGAGATTTAAAAAAGAGTATTTGGAACTGGAATCATTTGATATACAACAATAGGTTTTGATTTTTTTTTTAAATCTGCAGGGTTTCCTATGAATACTTAAGATTTCTTTTAATTGAGGTATTAATGGTTAACTCAATTTACTAAAATATATCTATTTGACTCAAATTAATATAGTTTATAAATTTGATGAAGTTAGCATTTTTTTAGAAATCTGTTATTGTATTAGATTATTACCTTTTTCTTTCTGAAAACCGAAATAATCTGAATAGATTGATTATAAATCAACCCACGAGATTATTCCTAACCGAAATACAAAAAATTCAAGAATATTTAAATTCATTGTTCAAAATTGAGCCACAAATTCAAAATAAAATATTTTAAGCTTACAGATCTAAAAATTGACGAACTAAAAATTTGAAGCATCTAAAGTTACGAAAGTAATATTAAAGCTTTCGAAAAAAATTGTATAATTTGAATGTAAGCACTTAGGGGCGATTTTAATATGGGATACATAAGGAATATTACAAATTGTAGAGAATTTTAAATCTATGATTTGAAAGTCTCAAATGTCAAGTTTGAAATTTCTGATCTTTGAATTTTTTTAAACTTATATTTCAAGTTCAGTCTTGCATCAAGGAGCGCTCAGTTGATAGAAAATATTACCCATTTCAAATATAACAAAAACTTAATTTCATTTCAGGAATAATCTGAAATGTTCCAAAAGTCTTTTTAAATGATCAAGAACTTAAGCATCAAAATATTTCAAAACTTACCTAGAGTATATTCAATTATAATTTATACTAAATATTAAATAATTGGAAATATGTACGAGTCATTAATTAAAATTCTAAATGTTGAAATTTTCCATTGATGTTTTTCTACCAGATGGTGGAAATGGGTTTGGAATTTTATCTTCACTCTCAAAAAATAAATTTTACAATTCAAGGGAACTGGAAAGGGATAGGGACTGAGACTAGTTTACCACCAGTCAATTAAAAATATAGTTGGCCGCGGCTATAGCTGCCTAATATATGTAACAAGCAAATAAAAAGTTTTTTTACGTTATCATCATTTATGATAGAAGGTATTAGATTCATGTGAATTTGGACCTATCCAATTTTCGTCAATACTTGGCGTTCTGAGACCCTCTGAGTCAGAAAAAACGATTTTCACGAACATGTCTGTCTGTGGAATTCTCTAATCAAAATTTCCTTTGGTGCACTTTTTTGGTCGAAAAAAGCAGGTCGAGTTCGTCCATCAGCCTTCTACTGCAAATATTTATGGTTTCAGCCATGAATTGCTGCGAATAAAGATTAATTCAAAATAAGGAATAAACATAAAAATGATGATAAAGAATAAAATTTGTACTTTATCATGCAATATCTAAATAAGCAGTCCCAGATGGTTTTTCAGTGGAACGGCAGTAGCTCTATGTTATATGTAATAGGCGATTAAAAAAATTTGTTTTATAAAATTTGATAGTGCAGTCTATTTGCGAACTTTATTGGAAATAAATATAAGACGTTGAGAAGAATTTAAGGTGACGTCAAAATTTTGTAAAGCCGCTGTCAGCTCTCAATATTTGTTATAAAATATAAAATTTGTGCAATTATTTTTACGAATACCTATATTATTTTTTAACCCATTTTATCTTACACTGTTTCCTCTAATTACAATTAATTACTTTTAATTATTACATTTTCTGCTTAACATATAAAATAATTTTTTAAAAACATTATATATATTCAAATGAAGTTTGAGCTATGCATTTTCAAGGTAGGACCATTTCGACTCGGAAACTTTACTCCGCACAACATCAACATCATCATTTATCATTGGTAAATATATTGAATTATATCTACTATTTAGTAAAAACGGTATTAGGTTCACTTATAATCTGAAATATAGGCAAGGAAAATTGTAAAACATTTTTAATTGTCACACTTGACTGTTTCATTACATGGATTAAACTTTCATACATTTACTTCTTGGTGAAAAGTGTAAAATTGTCGTGAAGTGACGTTATTTACATTCCGGGAGAGTACACACGCGGAATCCTAGAAAATTTCAGGAAGGCCTGAACCGATCTTTTCCGTTTTCCCTGGATTGGAATATCCAGATCCATATCTGAAATAGTTATTACTATTTATTATAATAAAAATAATCACATCATTTTAAAGATCTGATACTTATAAACAAAACGGTATACGTTATATATTTGGAATGCAAATAAATTTTTCAAATTAAATTATTTCGTATTTAATCTTTTAAAGTGAAACGACTGAAGCCTTGCCAGAAACAAAGTTATATCAACAAAAATCTGTTTTTTTTTTTGGAATCATTGTTCAAAATGTGACACGCACATATATTATATACTGCGCCATAGAACAGAAAATCCTTGAGCAGAAATCTCTTGTCATTCTATCAACATAGTTTTCAATAAAAATATTTTTGTTAATCCAACGTTATCTCTGTCGAGGTTTCAATTTCATTTTGAAAGATTTCGAGGTTGATAATTTCAAGTTTGAAGCGTTTGAGAGTAAATCATTTATATAAAAGCGTTATTTTAAGATATTAAAAAAATTAATCATCAGAAAATAATAAAATGTCGTTCTGCACAACTGACCTGTCTTTGCGCTTTTGAAGACAGATTTCGCAATTTCGTCTTGCTTAGAATGTTCAGCATCATTTTCAAGCAGGTTCATTTAGTCAGTTCTGAGGGGCTAAAAAAATTTCTTTTTAGTTCAAAATTTTGGGAATATCAATCGTTTTCTAATATTAAAAACACAATTCAAATTTTTTTCTCACTAACATAATAGCAATCCTGACTACACTTCACACTTTCTGGAACATCCTACATGAAATATCATTTTAATTAGCAGCGCTTAGTATGTATTTATCAAAATTTTTATAGTTTTGCAATATATGAATTTATAATATGGTATAAATTAAAATTATACTATATTATATTTCAAATTTAATACACATATAGGAATTTTAAATAAGTCTCCTGAGTAAAGCATAAAGGTCACATGTAAAGGGTGATATGCGAAAGTGACCGAGAACAAAGTTTCAATGGCTTTGAAAATAAATAGTAAACATATACTTCTATTCATTTGTATATTTGCAATTGAATTTAATATAAGCGAATCGAGTTTGATTATGAAACCTGAAATTGTGATAGATGGTTTGGAAAATGAAGTTTTTGAAAAAATAAATTTGAGTTGGACTTTTACGCAAGAGATGTTGATGATTCTGTACTTTCTTTACATGCACAAAATGTGGATACCCTACTTAATGTATTTAACAGTATACATTCAAGATTACAGTTTACGGTTGAAATTGAAATAGATGGTAGATTGAATTTTCTTGATTTGACCTTAATAAAAACTGATGAAAATTATACTATTACTGATTGGCACAGAAGAACTATTTGTTCTGGAAGGACATTAATTTTAATTCTAATCATTATATTCAAAACAAAATAGGAGTTGTAAAGGCAATAATCAGAACAAAAACAACGTACAGGATTACAACAGATTCAATGCGGTTGTCCTACCTTATTTTGGAAAAACCTCAACAATCTTCAAATCAATGTTAGGAAAACTGGGGTTACATGCGATATATAGAGTTCCTTTCAAAAGCAATTTGATTGTAAAATTGAGTAAAGAAAAACTTGAGAAACTTGATAAACAATGTGCGATTTTCCAATCTAAATGTAGACAATGTGATTTTGTTTATATAGGGCAACCAAGGAGGTCACTTAGAACAAGGAAAGGGGAACATAAAAATAGTTTTCATAGAAGTGCAAGATATTATTCGTACCTTACAAAACATAGACTTACACATGGGCATGATTTTTAATTGGGATGATGTTAAAATTTTGTATCATGAGAGATATAAAAAAAGAGAGTTCATGGACATGCTATTTATAAAAAGAGAAGGTAACAAAGCTATTAATTTAAAAAGAGATCTTGCGAGATACAACAGAATTTGGTATAGAGTCATTAATTAGATACACTGACTTTAGTTTTGTGTCAGAATTTTCAATATATGTGAATCAATTTCCAATTAAAGAGTAACATAATTGACTTTGGATGTTATTCAGAATAGTTCGTCTATGTTGGAATCAATTTCTATCAAGAAATGAAATATGTACCAAAACAACAATTGCTATCAATTATTTTTGTTTTATTTTCAGGTAATAATGATTTTCTAATTTAACAATTTTTTCATTTTCGTACCTGTTGTTATCCTATAAATTACCCCTTTTGGGTGTTCTTTTTTAGTACACAATGAATTTTTTATAAGAAAGTAAATATTATTTTGATCTTTAAGGAAAAAAAAATAATTACTTGGAAAGTATTTGAGATCAGAGCTTTAGTACCCTGTTGAATATAAAATTAGGGTATTAAAGCCCTGTTCTCAATTACATTTCACGTTAATAATTAAAATCAAATGGACCAAACAGCAGTGCTATGGTATATTTTCTGTCGTTTTCCAAAATTTTTGCGAGATATGTGGCTTGGATTAAAAATGAAAAGGTGAAAAAAAAACATATGAGACGGTCAGTAATTAATGACGTAATATAATACCATTTGCATGTTAGCAAAATCAACAAATAAGATTTTAATCTCTGACAGTAATATACGCCGTATAGAATTTTAATTTTATTTATTTATCATTTCTCATTAATTAATCTTCAGTATATATTATAAAGAGAGCTCTTTACGAATCCAGAATTTATATCCTTCAATTCTTAAATAAAATCTCTTCGTGGAAAGTATGTATTTTTTTCTGTGAAATAGATCACTACTTACTTTGTAAGATTGCGAATGCTACTTTTCCCGTTATCTTGAAAACTGAATTGTAAAACAATCTTTAAATAATAAAGATTTTTTTCTTGAAAAAGGTCGTGAAATAAAGAGGTTTGACAAGAAACTGAATAATTGGAGAATGATTAGTTCTCATTAATCTTAGATATTGAATCTAAAAATTTCAGCATAATTTTCCATGGATTTTGTAAAAGCTTGAAGTGGGGTAAAAAGCATAAAGTGCCTATACTCAGAAAATTGATGTATAAAAATTATTAAAATAATAATCAAGTAGATTTAATACAGTTCTTTTAAACTTCTTGTGATTTTTATTTTCGGCTTCGCTGTATTATTATAATATTCACCCTAGGTTCATAGTATTCCAAATTTTCGGCAATTGTAATTTTTTGGATTTTTTAATGAAGTTTTTTGAAATTTCAAAGTAGTTGAAAATTAGTATTCAAATAAAAAATCCTATCATGGAATTTAGGTTTTTCTAAGATCTTCGCGTTTTGGCACACACAGAGAGTTTAAAAATCCTACAATTTTGTGGGTAGGAATATGTTTTTACAGCTCATTGATATTTTCACGTTCACATTAATGCATAAATGAAAAAGAAAAATTCAAACACGGATAATCAGTAGAATTCTATTCATTGAAATATCCACATCATTTATCTATTTAAGAAAGTAAACTGGCAAAGCCGTTTTGTACAGTTCAGATTGAAACTAAGAATGAAGTCATAATACTCTTAAGAAAGGTATCTCAGGTGTCCTTCGCCGATTTTTATGGTCTTGAAATATGTTGCACTTCACTAAACAATAAACGATACGTGTTTTTTTAGCGAAAAAACATTTTGAGGGGTGGAAACAGCACTTTAATTGTGGGGGTGTGAAGGGTTGGTTTGACTGGTTCACATTTAAGAAAGCAATATTTTTTAATACAACCAATCGGAACAATGTTGCCACAATAAGGGACATTAAGGAAATTAATATAATATAATATATATATAATAATTAATATAATATAATTAACATAATATATAATAAAATAACAGTATAGGGGTAGCCTGAAACAGTACCCTGAATTTCTCACGCTTTGTTCCTTGATATGCTTTTTTCAATAATAATTGTTTTTTCTACACTATTTCGAAAATAAAAAACCAGATTATATCTTGTTTAAATTGTCTTTCAAAATTGCGAAGAAAAAATTCCTGAAATATTATTGTATTATTGTGAAAAGTTAAGTTTTTTATGGATATTTTTTTGCTAAATGATGCAGATTTTTATACGCTTCAATTCTCGGGGGTATATAAATGTTTTATTTCGTATTCCATATGGTTTAATTTCATTTTTTCTCATTTCAATAAAAACCTTAACTATTACTCATATTTTCCGAACTGTTTGGTAATTGAGGTGTTTTGGGTATCGAGTAAATATATTTTACATAATAAAGTTCATAGTTTCTTTGCCATTAAAAATCGGTTAAATACAACCGAAGGACTTGGAATAACTTCAAACTTTTTTTTTAGTTGTTTAAATTTGTGTATGTAATTTGAGTAATTATTTATTAGACTATTTGTTTCGGAAGAATTGAATATTTACTGAAAGAAATAATATTAAAAGCAAAAAATTACAGCAATAATTATCTTATAATAAATAATAATTGTCAAAAAATGACAACTAGAGTTATTAATATAAGGTCCATTACGTAATAGTGATAAGAAAAAATTGTTTACTGAATTTGGATTACCCCTCAATTTTTTACACATATTAATTATTAAACAAAATAACTAGTTAAACATTCGAAAGTACATATCTGGAGCGAATTGCGATATTTGTAAGGTTATTCTCTCAATTCGAATATGAAGAACTTAAATATTTTGATGAAAAGAAATTACAACACATTATAAATATGAATCATTGATTATTCTTTAATGTACTTAGAATTGTGACTTAGATGAAGATAATAGGGGAGAAGCGGGTAATGCGGCTCAGCGGGAATTACGGCGCGGTCGCTTTTACAAAAATCTGCGTATTATGAATGAGTGAGGGTTCAATCAGTATAAGCATTTACGAATGCAATATCAAATAGTCAAAAAATGTTGAATATTGTATGGTCATAGCTTTGGATACTAATCACTCCCAAAATATAATCTCCAATATATTTTTTCAAACTGCAAATGAATATAGATATCTGATTTTACGGAAATTGTGCGTTTGACTGTTAGAAAATTATTTTTAATTCACAAACAGATCAAATTAATAGCGCGCGCTGCATTGCCCAACAGGTAGGATAAGTTGACGCACATAGACTTTTTTTGAAGACTTAATAATGAAGTAATATTGATATAGATTCAATTTTTCCTATGAATAAAACAAAGCTAAGATATAGATCTATGTGTTACATATTTTGCCATTACATTATAGATTATATTTTTCTTTCTATCGATTGATAAATGTTATGCGCGCCGCATTTCCCGCTTCCCCCCTATGAATTTAGGGGTGAATGCTATTAAACAGGGGGAAGGTTCACTGAATTATGGTGAAATCGAATGGATTTTGATCGAAAGCGCTTGGATAATAGAGATGAGCCTTAGGAAATACTCATATAGATATAATAGGGGTGAATTCTACCGATCCAAGAAAACGTACACTGAGGGGTGGTTCAAATTGAGTTATATCTCCTCAACAAAAAACAAATCTTCCTAATTTTGGGAAATTTATTTCCAAGGGATATCAATCAAATCGATTTTATTTCAGTCCAATTTATCTATTTTATTTATTTATTTACTGTATAATACGAAAAACTATCTGAAGAATTGAGGATGTTCATTGAATACATTCGTCTTCAAAACTGAGCAATGTTTAAGATGATTTATAAAGTTGACAAAAACAGATCTAGTGTTAATTGCTGCAATTCTTATCCAATCCTTATGGTCACGAGCTAATTTAATTCCTTGAAAGATTGTCAACAACACGCTGTAGTTGAGTTTCATTAAAATTAAAATTATTTACGAAAAAAAAGTTTGTTAAGAATCTCTTAAGAAATAAAATCAGCTCTTGATCATTAGGATTAAATAAAAATGGCAGCTTTTATCTCAAATTTAAGTTATAACACAACAATCCATATAACATTGGTTGAATAAACAATTTCAACCTAAACCATTTTTTTCTAACGGATATTTAGATTTCTCTTTCAGAATTCGCAAATTTGAGGGTATTTATTTGACTCCAGTTTTACGGGGTCAGATTTTACGGCCTAACGGTTGAATATTTTGGTATATGGTTTTGCGTACGTATTCTAAATACCTGTATTGTTCTCTTTTTTCTCTCGAAGCTATTTTTGGGTAAGACTGTTTCTATTTCGTTCGAAAATTAAAAAAGTGCAATTGTAGTCCACCTCGCATAAGGCGACCGTTCAGGGTGCATTACGAGCTTCTTCTGGCCAAAGACGCTCGGCCGCCTTTTTAGCGTCTTTTGCCAGAGAAGGCACATTACGCAACCTGATCGGTTGTATTATGCGAGGCGCACTGCAACCCCGCAAAACTGGAGTCAAATAAATGCCCTTAAGACTCCTGCAGTTTGAAACTGCTGCAGTTTTAAGCCACGGAAGCTTTAAACAATCTGAATCTGCTGCAGTTTGAAACTTTTTCAAATGAAGACTCCCGCAGTTTGAAACTCTTGCAGTTTGAAATTCCCACAGTTCGAAACTACTGCAGTTTGGAACTCCCGCAGTTTAAAACTGCTGCAATTCCAAACTCCCGCAATTTGAAATTTCCGCAGTTTAAAATACTCTCAGTTTGAGATTGCTGCAGTTTAAAACTCCCGCAGTTTGAAACTGCTGCAGTTTAAAACTTCCGCACTCTGAAACTGCTGCATTTTTAAGCTGCGGAAATTTTCAACAGTCTGAATCTGCTGCAGTTTGAAACTTTTGCAGTTTAAGACTCCCGCAGTTTGAAACTCTCATATTTTGAAATTCCCGCAGCTCAAAATTGCTGCAGTTTTAACTCCCGCAGTTTAAAAAACCCTCAGTTTGAAACTGCTGCAGTTTGGAACTCCCGCAGTTTGAAATTGCTGCAGTTTAAAACCCCCGCAGTCTGCATCTGCTGCAGTTTGAAGTTCCCGTAATCAAAAACTGATGCAGCTTAAAACTCCCGCAGTTTAAAATTGCTGCAGTTTTGAGTTGCAGAAGTTTTAAGCAGTCTGAATGTGCTGCTGTTTAAAACTTTTTCAGTTTAAGACTCCCGCAGTTTGAAACTCTTGCAGTTTGAAATTCCCGCAGTTCGAAACTGCTGCAATTTGGAACTCCTGCAGTTTAAAACTTCTGCAGTTTCAAACTCTCGCAGTTTGAAATATCGGCAGTTTGAAATGGCCTCAGTTTGAAACTCTTGCAGATGAAGACTCCCGCAGTTTAAAACTCTTGCAGTTTGAAATTCCCACAGTTCAATACTGATGCAATTTGAAACTCCCGTAGTTTGAAACTGCTGCAGTTTCAAACTTCCGCAATTTGAAATTCCCGTAGTTTGAAATTCCCTCAGTTTGAAATTGCAGCAGTTTGAAATTCTCGCAGTTTGATACTGCTGCAATTTGAAACTCCCGTGGTTTGTAATTGTTGCAATTTTGAGCTGCAGAAATTTCAAGCAGTTTCAATCTTCTGCAGTTTGAAACTCTTGCAGACTAAGACTTCCGCAGTTTGAAACTCTTACAGTTTGAAATTCCCACAGTTCGAAACTGCTGCAGGTTAAAAGTCCCGCAGTCTGAAACTGCTGCAGTTTCAAGCTGCGGAAGTTTTAATCAGTCTGAATCTGCTGCAGTTTGAAATTCTTGCAGTTTAAGACTCCCGCAGTCTGAAACTCTTGCAGTTTGAAATTCTCGCGGTTCGAAACTGCTGCAGTTTCAAACTACCGCAGTTTCAAATTCCGTCAGTTTGAAATTGCAGCAGTTTGATGCTGCTACAATTTAAAACTGCCGTGGCTTGTAACTGCTGCAATTTTGAGCTGCGTAATTTTTAAACATTCTGAATCTGCTGCAGTTTGAAATTCTTGCAGTTTAAGACTCCCGCAGTCTGAAACTCTTGCAGTTTGAAATTTCCGCGGTTCGAAACTGCTACAATTTGAAACTCCCGCGGCTTGTCACTGCTGCAATTTTGAGCTGCGTAATTTTCAAACAGTCTGAATCTGCTGCAGTTTGAAATTCTTGCAGTTTAATATTCCCGCCGTCTGAAACTCTTGCAGTTTGAAATTCCCGCGGTTCGAAACTGCTACAATTTGAAATTCCCGTGGCTTGTAACTGCTGCAATTTTGAGCTGCGTAATTTTTAAACAGTCTGAATCTGCTGCAGCTTGAAATTCTCACAGTTCAAGACTACCGCAGTTTGAAGCTGATTTAGTTTGAGTCTCCCGCAGTTTGAAATTCCCTCAGTCTGAAATTGCTGCTGTTTAAAATTCCCGCAGCTTGAAACTGCTGCAATTTAAAATTCCCGTAGTAAGAAACTGCTGCACTGTGAAACTCCCGCAGTCTGAAACTGCTGCGATTTGAAACTCTTGTAGTTTTCATCAAAATATCGTACTTTCGACAAAACATCGAATTTTTGTCAAAACATCGTGTTTTCATCACAACATTACGTTTTCATCAGAAACATTATGTTTTCATAAGAAACTCATGTTTTCATCAAAACCTCATGTTTTCATCAAAACATCGTGTTTTAATCTTTAGGCATTATGTTTTCATCAATATTCCATCAATAAAATTTCATCCAAATTTCATCTAAAATCCAATCAAAATCTAATCAAAAAAATTACCTCAAAATATCATCAAAAAAATCTCATCAAAAAATTCTGCTCAAAAACATCCCATAATAAATTCTGATCCGAAAGTTCTGATCAGCACCTGATGAAGAAAATCTGTTCAAAATCCTGTCAAAACCTGATCAAAAACTATTCAAAATATGATGAAAAGAGGTGTTTCGGGTTTCAATCGTGTGCAAAACTACGAATCTTGCCGACGTTTCGTGAACATTGC
>JAUMHM010083681.1:0-13085 GCA_032362435.1 Melikaiella ostensackeni
CATAAAATACATATCCCGCTTTAGCAATAAAATGATACTTACACTTAAAGTTTCGATATAATTGTGAAGGTTTCAATTAATTGAAACCTCCTTCAATCCAGTGATCGGATCCATCGGTTCCACGTTGTTTATATTATTTTTTTCCATCACTTTTGTTCAGCTTGCATCAAGATACGAGCTGCGTTTACGGAATCTGCACGCGAAGTGCAGGGTGCGTTAGTGTTGCGAACTAACGCAAGGAGCGGTAATTTTAAAGATACATTTCAATTTATACGCATAAATCCCAGTTTACGATTATTTTAGGTTATAATTTTCAACAGATAGTCAATATTTTGATGAAAATATCAATGAAAAATAACTTTGAGTTCATGGTTGCTTCAAAATATATAAGTTCCCAATATTTTAATACTCGTATAGCCACAGAATACAAACTTTCTAGGTGGAGCGATATAGCTACCGCTTCTGAAATTAGCTGTACGAACAATCCAATTATATGAGCTATGCGTTTGATTATGACTGCTAGACTATTCAGCAAATATAACATATTAGCTATCTAGTTTTGCAGTTCTACCTAAACTGTATTGCAAATTCAGCTATATCTCCCCAGCAATATATTTCTAGCTACAACACCTATAGCATTTTTTCAGTGTAGTTGAATCGAAAGGACAAGAAATAGAAGAACATTTTTTAAATATATTTATTGGATTCAACCCTTTTTTTCCTCACTGGAAAGAACAATTTTTCATCTGAAGTTGAATTAAAATGTCAAAAGCCATTAATTGGCCGTTTGACATTTCTATTATATTGAGAAACATAATAAATTTACTTTTTCAGTTAATTTCAATTGCTTATAACTTTTTGATCCGTCTTCGAGTAACAAAACGAAATTGTATTTTAGACTCCGAAACTTCTGTTGCGGTTTCTGGCTTGAGGAGGATGACTTTGTGGTGGCACAGGAACTATTATATTATATTCCCTAATTTCTCTAAGTGAAGCTCGCCTGAGAACCCAGGATTCTGAGAGTATCACATCGCCCTCACTGTTAAGCAATGCATGATTATCCCTGCCGGCACGCCTTGCGTAGACGATATCACCCCTTTGTACGAAATCTACATCACCGTGGAGGGGTTGTATTTTAAAATTTTCGTCCCTGTAGAAAATGCCTCTAAACCTAGCTGACGACAGGGGAAGTATATTATCAACGAGAACTGAAGCACCTGGTGTGGCCTGCAGCCGATTATGACTGGGACAAACTGAAACATAAGTACAAAGATTTTAACGTGAATAAATCTTGTACACTCATCTCGCGTTACTGCGCCGCCCGTTCTTGTACCCACTTCACGGTTGTTCAGGCGACTGCTTCTTTATTCCCCCCCTTCTGTCCGTCCCTTAACGCCCTATAGGTGGTATGCACGTGACGTCACAGCGCCCTCCGCCTGTACCCCTTTGCCACGCAACTGACTAGTCGGCCATATTGATACCGCGTACACTCTTGTTTTGTATGTGAAGTCACTGTGTTTCTCACTTTTATTATATTAATTTTTTCATTTTTCGTCTCCACAATGGCCATTTGTGCCGTATTAGGCTGTTTTGAACAACTGGCGAAGAACTGAGGAGTTCGTTTTTTTAAAATACAAGCTATTTTCAGAAATCAGTGCTGTAAAACTCTGGAACTATCTACCCGATGAAGCGCGCTTTGGATTAAACGCATTAATCGCAAGAATTTTTAAGAAAAGGAAGTGAAAACTCATACTAAAGTTTGCAGTAAACATTTTCGTTGTGGTAAGTGAAAATTATGTCCATTTTCTTGTGCTCTAGGGCTTTGTAATACAGCATATGGATAATTGTCAAATTGTAGGCAAACTTTAGCACCGACAATTGTAATCATATTATTATTAAGAATTTAATATTTCATAATGGAAATTGAGTGCATCACATGTAGATGTTTTAAATCCAGAGGGGCACTTCTGAAAATAAGAAATTATAATGAAATTCGCACATGAAATATGGGGAGTGGAATTGAGGTTAGGAGTTTGATGAAAAGAAGCGCGAGCTTCTAGAAGAAAGTTCAAAAGCGAATACATTCACGGATGCAATTTAGAAAAAAAGACGAAATATTTTATTACTATTGTAGTAAATCTGAGCGACATGTAAAATTATTCAAAAAAGAGAGATTCCGAATCAAAGATAAAAAAAGGACATGACCGTTTTGTAGAGGATAATAAGTATTTATTAAATAAAAACAAAAAGCAGTGAGATTTTTTAATTTAATGTTATATTACAGGGACTTCAAGTTTGCCTTCAATTTGACAATTACCCATATACGTATCGCATCTACTCCTTACTTTGTTGTTGTCATTAGGACTTTTTATTTTTATGTATTTAAGCTGTATTATAATACGTTCCGAATGTTTTGCAATCCTTTTATCTCTTTATCTCTCTCATTGTCCAGGAAAGTCAGCTGATTTATTAGATAAGACAAATCCAGATTGGGCCCCTGTATGCAGTTAGGTTACGAAAGCGCGTCAAGTGCAAGATATCATCGTGCCATAGCTCGCCGAAAAAATTTTATGAGTGTCAGATTATCCCGGATAGAAAATGATCATAAGCCTGATTCAATTAACGAAGGAGAGGATGTACAAGAAGAAGTTTCCTCATTGAAACATTAGAAAATAAATCGTTAAAATATGAGCAAAAGTTGAATATTTTAAATAAAGAGTTTAATGACAGCAAAAAACAGTTTGAGGGTATTAGGGAAGTATGTGAGCTAGAAAGAAATAATTTGAAAAACACAAAAATGACTATCTGAAAAACCTACATCTCATGTTTTTGTTTCCTTGGACTTTTAAATTTTTTTATGATGTATTTTTAACAGTTGAAAGCTCCCAAATGTTCAAAATATTTTTAAATCTCCGCCAAGAAAAAAATGTCTAAAAAAATTCATTATTATTCACGAAAGTAAGAATATTATGAAGATAACATTTTTTCTTCTCTCGTTTTTATGCATTCAAGTGCGAACTGAATCATTAGAACCCAATAAGAAAATACAACTATTTTCAGTTGAAGAGTCTAATATTATATTTTTGGTTGATAACTCATCTTTTTTGATTAAAAATTTTATGATTTGGTTGAAAATTACCTTTCTTGTCGAAAATTCATATTTTCAGGTTGAAAGTTCAACCGTTTTATGAAAAATTCGTCTCTTTGGCTCAAAAATTCAACAATTTGGTTGACATTTCTTTTGCTAGAAATTTAGTCTTTTTTGGTAGAAAATTGATTTTTTTTCCTTAATTCAACTGTTTTTTTTAATTATTTGGTTTATTTGATTCAACCATTTGGTTTGGAATTCTTCTCTCAAGGTAGAAAATTATTCTTCCTGGTTGAAAGTTCATCCTTTATTGGTTGAAAAATTGACTATTTGGTTGAAAATTCATCTATTTTGTAGAAAATTCGTCTTTTTGGCTAGTAAAATTAACAATGTGGTTGAAATTTCTGTTCTTTCTCAACTGAAAAATCATACGTGATTCAAAATTCAACTTTTTTGTCGAAAAATCGTCTTTTTATTTTGAAAATTCATCTGTTTTGTTCGAAAGTTCATTTCTATTGATAAAATATGCAACTATTTTGTTGAAAATTCGTCTTTGTTAGTTGAATTCAACTGTTCTTTATTTGAAATTAAAATCTCTTTTGGTTTAAAATTCTAATACCCGGTTGAAAGTTGAACTAATTTGTTGAAAATACATTTCTTTGATTGGAGATTCATCATTTTAATTGAAGATTTATCTCTCTGATTGAAAATTCATCTATTTTGTTGAAAATGCAATATTTTTTTTAAATATAAGGAATTCAAAGCATTCGAGGCCCTGTCTTAAACGAAATAACCAAATAAGTCTTTTAGGAAATATTTGAAGCTGATATCATAAAAAAGAATGTATTTCAACGCGTCTTGTTTTCTTATGTCTTGAATTTCTGTTTATGGTTCTTGAAAAAGGAATCGAAATTCAAGAAAGAGAGGGAAAATTGAGTCGAAATTCTCGATTTCAGGTGTTTGAGGAGATTTTTAAAATTTAAAAAAAGACGCTTAGGAAAAAGGGGACGGATTGTGAGTCCTGCAATTTACAAAAGCTGGCTGGATTTTCTCATATATTTTTCAAAAATTGCAGAATTCTACATACATTTATAAATGAATACAATGTCCTGTTAAAAACAGAAAAATGTATGGCTCTAAAATCAATGTTTTTAGTATTTTGATCATTTTGAATAGGTTATTATTTTTTATAATTATAATTTTTCACAAAAAATGACTGAAATTTACTATTTTCAAAAGCTAGATAGAGGTTCTCATATATAATTTCTTCAAGAAATAAAAGTTTCTACAAACGCATATAAATAAATACCATTTTCTACGAAAAAAACAGGAAAATTTATGACTTCAAAATTAAGGTTTAGTTTTTCGATAATCCTAAGGAGGATTTCTATTTGATTACGAATTTCTACAAAAAAAATCAAAATTTCCGATTTGAAAAAGCTGGTTATAGTTTTTCATAATTTTTTGTTTAGCAAATTACGTACACACAATTATGGAAATATACAAAACTTTCTGCTAAGAATAGACACATCACCTCAAAATAAACATTCAATTTTTCACATTTTTATCATTTTTTGTAGGAAGTTATGAATTTCTACAAACGCTTATGAATAATTGCAATAGTTGGTAATAATCACAGTTAACGTTTTTGTATCTTCTAAGAAATACGTATTTTTCAATAAGTAAAAAAGTCAAAGTGATTTTCTTGTAAAAATATTCATAGATTATTCATTCAGAAATTCAGAAATATTTTGATAGAAATTCCTACATGTTTTTTTTGGAAATTTATAAAAATTACAACAATATGGAAAGATAACTATTTCTGAGTTCAAAATGCATTGAAATTTCATAGAAATTTTCGTAAACGTCGACACTGCGAGGTTAGAAAGCTACCGACAAAATTTGAGAATCGTCTGCTTAAAGGCTGCATATTGCACAAGAAGGCTGCATGGTGCATAAAAGTTCATCCTTACGAACTTTTCGACTATTTATGTACTATGCTATGCGAGAACCACCATGCATCAAATGGAGGCCTGTGATTGGTCGAGAAGCTTATGAGTTATGCATTACGTGCTATGCAAAAGTGTGTGCTCCCCGCTCAACACAGGTCATCAAGGTTAATGATGCACACAAGCCGTAGATTTGGACGTCTTCTTTTTAAGTTTCAATAATTTAATAATTTCAAAAGTGTGTATTGTGCTAAGAAACGTTTTGGGTGCTGTCTGTTAAAAAGTGAGATCGGATTGATTGATGGCTGGAGTCATAAGTACTAGTTTATATAAATATTCAGAGTGGCAACAAGACAGTAAATCTTGTAGGTTATGTTTGTTTTGATTGAATGTATTTTTGAATGTAAATTATAAATATCTGGTTTGTCTAATCAGAAAACTATTCCTAATAGCTGATTCAAAGTTTATTTTTTAGTTACTTCATGAAAATGACCACTCCAGGAAGTCCCGTTAAAAAACCGAGGAGGAATTGGTCGAAATATAGGTTCTTCTGAGTATGTTAGAGAAAAGGGACAGAAAGAAATACAAAAATGCACATTGACGTCAAATTTTAAAAGAAGATTTACATAAGCATGGTTACCAAAGAACGTGTGAGTGAATCAAAAAAAGACTAAAAACTTTGCGAGGTAAGTGACGGTTGAGGTTATGTTCATAACTTCACCAAACCTTTTGTTTCTATTTTAAGCATTACATTATTTCACTTATTTTTATTTGTCGAGCCTGTGAATGAATTATACGAATCAGAGCGTAATATTTAGATAGAAAACGTTTTAATTGCTATTTTCCTTCTCAAAGTTATTGCTAATTACTTGAAAATTGTGGCTTGTGGGTGGACGTAGATTTATATTAAATACATTGTTTGTAAAGCTGTGAGTGAATAATGGCTCATCGTACGAGAAAATGTCTCGAGTGTAAAAACTTTTATTTTGTGCCAGAGATTAATAATTTTTTTTTTCAAATCCAATTTCTCAATTAAGAGTTTTTCAAATAACAATAGTTATAAGCAGTAAGGAGCAGGTATTATAAAAGCTAACCAAGATAATTATACTGTTCACGGTACAATTAGCATTATAAAAAAAGTTTATCGCTAATAACTTAGAATTGTGGCTTGTGGGGGAGCGTTGATTTATGAAAAATATATTATTTATGAGGCTGTGAATAACTAGTTGCTAGTTGTACGAGAAAATGTCAAGGGAGTGAAAAGTTTCATTTTGTGTTAGAAAATAAAGAAAGATTTCCAAAAAATCAATTATGATCACTGAGGGTCTTCATTTATGAAAATTGTTATAAACAATCAAGAAAGCGTGTTTATGAAAAATAAACAATGTTATTAATAGTGGGTATAGGTTTCGCAAAAATTGAGGGGAAAATTATGTCACTGGTTGACCTGGATTGATTTTTTATTAACGAATGAAAAGTCTAGACGATAGCAATTTTTTAACAACAATTTACAGAGAGAAGTTTTCATTCGATCGGAAGATTTCTTTTTGCTTCCAAGAGATCTAACCTCGATATAGACAATGTACAAGTTTCAAATGTTTTTGAGCAACACATTCTGTTTTTGATCACTGATGCTAAGAATGATTTTGTAAATTTTCTTGCTAATAAATAATGAAACTGTGAAAAAATTGTTCAAAAAACTGACCATGGTTCAAAAAATCTTCAAGAAGGACATTTTATCAAATTTGGAAATATAATTTCAGTTATTGAATTACATTCTGAAAGGAAAAATAACAATTGATATCTGTTCTATTTAAATGTTACGCTCTGATCCGTATAATTTATTTATAGGCTCGACAAATAAAAATAAATGAAATAATGTAATGCTTGAAATAGAAACAAAAGGTTTGATAAAGTTATGAACAAAGCCTCAACAGTCACTCACCTTGCAGAGTTTTTAGTCTTGTTTTTATTTGCTCACACGTTCTTTGGTATCCATGCTTATGTAAATCCTCTTTTAAAATTTGACGTAATTGTGCACGTTTGTACACTTAACTCTCGATATACTGCGCCTCGGCTTACTGCGTCCCTAGAATTCTGCCAGCTCACAATACCGTAGCGACAAAGCGGGCAGCTCGCACACTCGCGTACATGTTTCGCATTTATTTTTTAATTCACGCGGAAGATCCTCTTTCTATTAATGAGTCTTCATTATCAAAAAAGTCCATCCTTTATGATAACAAGAATCTACATTTGTACAAAATACAGTTGATTAATAGTATGTATTCCTACTGGAAATGGTTCATACGGCCCTGACTGTTTTCATCGTAGAAATTCTCGGAAGAGTCTCACGGTCAAAGTAACCAATGCCCGAGACCCGCACTAACTCGCGAGTTGAGTGTATTTCTTTCCGTAACTTTCCTTTAACATACTCAGAAGAACATCCGTTTCCACCTTCGACCAATTCCCCGCCGTTTTTTAACAGGACATCCTGGAGTGCTCATTTTTCTAAAACAACTATAAAATAAATTTTGAATCAGCTATTACAAATAGTTTATTGTTCAGACAAACCAGATATTAAAAATTTACATTTCAAGAATACATTCAGGCATCTGCGTCTTGTGTGCATCATTACCTTTGATGACTTGTGATAGTTTCGATCAGCTGCAGCACATGAATTTTATAAATTAGTAACCCTTTATTCACGCTCTTTCCGAGGCGAAAGTTTCGCTTCCATAACAGTTCGACGCGCGTGTAGCTGACCTTCCGCTCGGCGGTGTCAAGCCGGCCACTGAGGTTCAGTCCACAATGGGTCAGAATTCGTGAAATCAGCACAAAAATATGGCTATCCTTATTTTTTATCAGAATGTTGAAAAAACGGTTCTATTTCACCATAAAAATTACTCGACCAAATCGGATTTTTTTTTGGAGAGGTTATTGTTCAATGAAATTTTCAGTAACTTTTTGAACCATACCTTGTTATTCTTAAACCGATAAGCCGATTTCGATGAAACTTTGACATGTCAAATAGAATGAAATAGGCTTCTGAAAATTGTACTTGAATTTCCAAAAAGTTCATTTTTCCATAATTTTTAATTAAATTATTTATAAAAAATTGATTTTTTGTTGTATGCTGGACCTTTCCAGAATTTGAAAAATATGTCACTTGCCAACAAAACTCCAAGGAATCTGAATCCGTCGAAAAAAAGTCCAAGCCATGATTACCCTGGTAATTATAATTGAAATAATGCTGCACTGCGTGGTAAACTAGCGCGTTCACCATCTTACGGAGCACACTTTTTCCGAGAGCGCGTTTATTATGACCTTTTTTACTTGATTCAATGTATTACCGGTTGTTGCAAAAGTGAATTATCTTGTCTTTCAAGTGAAATATATATCGATATGTCACCCCCTAGTGCATGCTGTGCATTGCCAAAGTTATCCGAAAAATCTGTTTCTGCTCCTGAAGATGGTTCTGATGAGGGAAACAGTCCCAACAATGACTCTGATTATTCAGATTTTGAAAGTAAAATTGACTTTTTCACTCATTCCTTTCATTATTCATCCACACATACGTATTTGATCATTCATCTATACATATGATCATAAAATGATTTGATCTCGTTTTTCAGAGAAATTTCTCATAAGTAAAAGTGATTCAATGGGAAGAAAAAATTCAGTTTCATCCGACTCTGAAAAAGATGTTGCCACAGCAGCAGATATGAAAGTCGCTTTATATAAGTAAGTGGACTCGAAAGAAATTCAATTATTAACCATAGTGCCGATAAATTGGAGCGCTGCGAAATTTCGTAGATTGTTAAGCGTCACCCGTTACATGGCTGAAACTGCATTAAGAATTCGTTGATCATCAGGATTTAATGCAGTTCCTAATTCAAAATTGGTCGCTCTCTATCGAATTCCGTTGTTGAAAAAGTTCAACAATTTTATTATTCGGATGAAAACAGCCGTGTGATGCCCGGGAAGAAAGACTGCATTCCAATTGTGATTAAGTGGAAAAAAGGAAAAAGTCCGAAAAAAGATGCTGCTCTGCAATTTGAAAGAACTTCATGAGAAATTTTTGTTGAAATGTCCAGACGTAAAGATCAGTCTTGCGAAATTCACAAAGCTTCCACCAGCTTACTGCATAGTTGTTGGTTGCAGTGGTGTTCACAATGTATGTGTTTGCAAAACGCACCAGAACATGAAACTTAAAATTCATGGATTGAATTTTGCGCCGCATGGAACGGGTCAAACATATACCATTAGTGACTTGACGAAGCAAATGACGTGTCCTGATCCAAATTACCTTTGCAATTTGCTTATTCCAAAACCGAACACGAAAAACAAGAAATAACACTGCGAAAACGTTTTGAAAAAGCCATAATGGTAAAAGGAACGCGACTGTATCATCCTTTCAAACCTATTGATTGTAAAAGTATTGAATGTAGAGAAACGTCGGATTCAGAGAATTTCGTTGTCCGCGAATTATTGTAATTGTTTTTTAAGCATGATGTACATAACCGTTGTAAAAAACTTTAGGTAATAAGCCTTGTCATGTGTCTAAATGAGTAAACAGTTGATTTTTTCTATTTCATCATCTACAGATTAAGTAAAAGAGGTCACAATAAACGCGTTCCCGGAAAAAGTGCGCGCCGTTAGATGGTGAGCGCGCTGGTTTACCACGCAGCGCGGCATTATTTCGATCATATGTACCAAAGTAATCGTGGCTCGGATTTTTTCTCGATGGATTAAGATTCCTTGTAGTTTTGTCGTCGAATGACATTCTTTCCAGATTTGAAAAAGGTCCAGAACATAACAGAAAATCAATTTCTTATACATAATTCCATAAAAAATAATGCAAAAATTAATTTTTTGGAAATTCTGGTACAATTTTCCGAAGACTATTTCATTCTATTCGACAAGCCAATGTTTCATGAGAATCGATTAATCTCTTCAAGAATAACAAGGTTTGGTTAAAAAAGTTATCAAAAATTTCATTTAACAATAACTTTGCTAAAAAAAATTTCCGATTTGGTCGAGTAATTCTTATGGTCAAATATAACCATTTTTTCAACATTTTGATAAAGAATGAGAATGGCCATTTTCTTCGTGCTGATTTCACGAATTCTGACCCCAATGGGAGTCGTAAATGTTGACGTTCGAACGTATGTGCGTATTTGATGTCATACGCATGTTGTTATCAACTGTCGCGGCGAGAAAACGAAAAAAGCGAAACGGCAAAACTGCTCGGACAGTTGGCAATAACATACGTATGACGCCAAATACGCATATACATTCAAACGTCGACGTTCACGACATCCGTTGTGGACTGACCCTGAAGCTCTTCGTAAGGACAGTCAGTGCCGTATCAGAAGTTAATACATCGCTTCTCTCTGGGCATATACTTTTGTACGTGTGCCGAGCTTAGAGACTATATATGCGGTCCTGAGTGTTCACTCACTCGTCGCTTTAAATCCGGTTGAAACTAGATTTTAATAGCGCTCGTTACTGTGCCGACAAGACCCGAGGCTGATACAGTAACGAGAGATGAGTGTAGTTATTTAATATTCAATTTGATTGTAAAATCCTACACACAATTAAAAAGAACGAAATCTGGAATAGCCCAATAATAGGCCTCATTGACGCCCCCCGTCTAGAAATAGTCCCACTTTCCCCCATTTGAAGTAAGGTATTAGTCGGGGGCTCATCGGGATAAGTTCTCAGACAGTGCTTCTAGCCAGGAACTGGTCGGTGGTTGGCTGGTTTTTTTTTTGGTTAAAATTCCTAAGCAGGTTCCAGTCAGACTCTGGTCGGGTTATTCTTGTTTTAAAGTTTCCGACAGGGTGTTACGATATTATTATAATATTTTTGTGAAAATTTCCTGCGATTTATTGCTTCTGAGCCATTTTCTGTCAATAATTATAGACGGATGCTGATTCAGGTCATTTGATTGTCGAAATTCTCTATGGATACTCTGATTATTATTTGTTTGTCAAAAATCCTATGCGGTTCCTGATCGGATACTAGTCGTGCTGTGGTTGGTCACTGTTTAGGCCATAACTTTTTTATGCACTCAATTTCATTTGATTTCTCTAACGTATATGTGAACATAGTTTCATATAACATATTGTTACTTAATGTTAATACAGTATATACTTGTGATTAGAGTGTTAGATAATTGGAAGTAATTGGATGATTAGTTTAGAATAATTTTTGGCTGTTAAAGCCTGTCTAGATCACTATCAATTTGAAGAATGTTAATAACAACGATAATAAATGAATATAAATCTATTTCAATAAATAAATTATTATTACAGTCATAAATACTACTTTTTGCATTAAAATTTCTGAAATTGTAAATGCTTGTAACAGTCTACGTATGTAAGTGTATATCACGCAAAATAAATACATCATTTTTTTGCTTGACATTTAATACTATACAATTTTAAGCATTTGGATGACTCCTCGAAATCCCTATCCATCGTAGATAAACTAATATATTTTAACGTTTATAAGTGAATAGAATTTGTGAAAAGTAATTCGGATTTTTCTGGGAAGCATATTTCTGGAAATAAGTAAAGTGATGTATTCCAATTTTTCATGTATAATGCAGAGTCATAACTTCTTTACGTATAATGTGCGATGATAGGAATTTCGTCGAGTCCATGCGATTGTGATAAATTCCGAAGATTGTTTCATAATCGTTCAATCTTCACACATTAAAAAACCAGGATCATTTTTGTTGCAGAACATTCTAATCCAGCGATCATTTGACTCTCGAGATCATAATGACCTGTTCATTCGGATCATTTTGATCTGCTTTCAGGGTCATCTGACAGACTAAACAAAATGGCCGCCAGTTTTCAGCGCGGATGTCATAACCTAAATATTTTGTCTGAGCGCGCGCATGTGACAACGACACTTAATAGAGGTATATTCTGCTATCAGGTTTCGTTATTTTTTAATTTTTCAAATGCATCGCACGATCAGAAATCATAAAAGCTCGCCATTTAAGCTGAAGAACTACAACAACGTCGGCCATCCTGCCTTCACTTGATACATGACCCCTAATCAGATCATTATGATCTCGAAAATTGATCATTTATTCCGGCCGATCAAAATGCTCTTGATTTCGGTATCATTCTTGTTGTATATCAAAATGATATTGATTCCCGTATCATTTTGCACATTTTATTTTACTGTGTATGCATCAATTTCAGGTTCTTATTTTTATGCAAAAATGCAGGCATATATTATGTGCAAATACCTACATATTCCGACGACTTTTCGCACTAACTCACGTCCACATGAAATAAGATATCGAGTTGAAAATTTGTAAGATCAAATAACAGATATGATTCGTTTATCTGGCCTTACGATCTATAGTGTATTTTATTCAAATTTTCAAACTTTCAGCTTGACTTCTCATTTCATGTGGACATAAGTTGATGCAAAAAAATCGTATAGACCAGATTAGTACCCGACCAGACCCCGACTGGAATAAGTCGGGTTAACCACCCGCTCAGCCCCCGACTACTATAATTCACCGTAATACAACCTATCGGTGGCTAGCCAGCTTCCCTGATTAGCCATCGAGTAGACTTCTAGATTAAATTCTTCATATTTTCAATATGTTGGCATTTACGCTTCATTTTTATGCTTTACAAACTGAAGTAAACTATGGGTGACTTGTGAACAATTATTCCAAAGATGAATGAAAAGCAACATTGAGGCGAATATTGTATTCATTGAGGCGTCCACTATTTTAAAAATTATATACTTACCAACAAAATTAACGAGAACCATAAAGACGAAGACAAAAATTTCAGCAACCCTCATTTTTTCTTGGTAGTAAAAGCTGATATATCGAGGAAGTCGCGATCTTAGAAATGTATCGAATATTCTACAAGACATTTCAAGATACAAATGCCTATAACAGTCGCTATCTTATTTGTTCTTTTGAATTATTCCAATATTTGTAGAATAGATTTGATAGGATAAGCTCAGTTATGTTTCACAAGCTCATTACTTCATGAGTTTAAAAGATA
>JAUMHM010083682.1:0-13084 GCA_032362435.1 Melikaiella ostensackeni
GTACGGAACAGACAAGTTGACATGCGAGCCCTTCTACAGATGTATGCACGATCTTACGTGTTGCGATATCGACGGCCACGAGATCGTGCTTCGTCCATGGAACCACCCTAAATGAATAGAGTAGAACCGGAACGGCAAGTATGTTCGTCACAGATATTTTTTTCAATGCTAAGAGATTTGAAGACTTCAGATGAATATTGGCGCACTTGTTCATTCCAAAGTCCATACTGTGGTGTGTAACCATCGACGATTCTCAGAGCATGCTCAAGCTGGAGGGCCTATTACAAATCCACCAGACGTTTCCTCAGGTTGCGGATAGAGGGCCCCTGTGCTGAGTGTTCTTGCTGAATACGCTTACAAAAGTTAACAAGAAGTCGCGGACAATTACCCAGGAATGGTCCCGAACAGGTGAAGTGTTCTTCACGATGTATCTGGGATACCGGGCGACCTACTCGAGTGAGAGGCCTTACCCTTGATCACGGGGCTCTGCAAGGGTGGACGAAACCTTTCTTTAGCTGCTCGTGGGAACAACTTTGAAAACACCGAACCCAGTTGTGAATGCGGTTCAAAATGATCGAACGCGCTGTATAAGATCTTAACAGCTATCCTGAACGAGAAGATTGTTCGGACAATTGGACCTGTGTGGAGAAAGATCTACGAACAACGTGGATCGAAAATAGGCGTAGTATGCTGTCGTATGCTGTTGGGAACGCCTGCTAATGGACAGGAGCGTCTGCAAGGACGCTGCAGTCTACAATCGCAATCTATCGATGACCTGGATTGATTACCAGAGTGCTTTCGATTCAACCTCCCATGGAGATATCATCTGTCTGCTGAAAAGCTTGAAGATTCATCCACACATAGTCGGATGCATAGAAAGATTGATGCCCTCTCGGGAAAGCAAATTTACCGTCTCATCTGGAAAACATCGTGTGACAACTAATAGCGTCATCTCCCAAAGGGGCATCTTTCAGAATGACACCATGAGCTCTCTTCTCTTTTGCAGCACACTTTTGCCACTATCTCTCGCACTACGCAATTCTCATGGGGACCTGTACGGTTGCTCTAATAGTCCTGAGCACAAGGTCACTCGTGTATTTTATTTGGATGACTTGAAGATCTATTCTTCTGGGACACAGCATCATAAAGATGCTCTAAGGATAGTCGAGAAGTACAAACGAGAAATTGGTATGAACTTTGGATTGGACAAGTGTGCCAAGATGTATCTCAAGCGAGGACGACTTGCTAGCGTTCGCGACGACCGCGAGCTCGTGGACAGGAGTGCTATTAGACAACTTGGCGCTTGAGAGACCTACCTCTACCTAGACGTGCCAGAGAGCCGCATGAAGGATAAAACATTAGTGAAGAAGGCTCTCCGAAGCAGATACAAGCGTCTCCCTCGACAGATTTGGTCTTCCAATCTTTCGGCGTCGAACAAAATGTCTGCAACTAACACGCTTGCCGTCCCGGTTCTACTCTATTCATTTGGGGTAGTTCCATGGACGAAGCACGAGCTCACGGCCATCGATATAGCCATACGTACGATCATGCATATGCAGAAGAGCTTGCATATCAATTCGTCCGTTCCACGCTTATACAACCCACGCCGTAAAGTCGGGCGCAGACTCCCCAATATCCAGTGTCTTTATGACCGAATTATCTTGGGTGCAGCTCACATCGTAGAAAATGGAAGAGATCCTCTCTCAAAAATGGTCAGGAACCACGAGATGATTGGCGAGGGAGCGTTCCTCTATAAAGCCGCGGAGCAGGCGGCCGAGACCCTTGGCCTGGATCTTAACATTAGAATCGAGGAAAGTTCATTACTACATCTAGATTCCTCACTCCTAAAAGCCAGAGTAAAAAAAAGCAGAGGTCAATAACTTTCTCGAACAGTTCCACGACAAGAAATTGCACGGAAACCTTCACAGAAATGTAAAAAATCAGTCCTTGTCGACGAAGTTGACGTTTGCTTTCCCTGAATCATCCGGACTTGATTCAGGCACAGAGGGTTTTTTTATCGCGTGTCAGGACGGTGTCATTTTCACCTTGGTATACCGTAGACGCATCTTACGTGGAGAAGTTCCCAGGGACAGGTGCAGAGCGTGCCATGCACATTCTTAGCACCTACGGCACATACTATCCGGGTGTCCCACTCACGCGGGAGAGACGTATCCCCATAGGGACAATGCGAACACTCCCGGAGAGATAGACTCAATCGTCGAGAACGATATGTGCATAATTTACTGGAACTACAGATTCGATCCAGGAAAACATATTGCACACTCGAGGCCTGATATCGTGCTCCTTAATAAAGAGAAACGAGCTATGTTCGTGATCGAATTCTCGGGTCCAGCGGTGCTTTCGGAGGTGCGAAACCATCACTGGTTCGTAACCTCGAAGCCATACCCGCGTGCCAGCATGTAAAATGTCAAGGCACTTACAAGATGGATGCAGAGGTCTGTCATTCTCGGATTGCTCCATATCCTTAAGACTCACGAGGGTTTCCCCGGCCCTTTATCGTTATTCCGTCGTACCATGTGGTCGCCCATCTCACGGTTTTGAGGCGTGGCCATATGTGTGATTTACCGCAGTTCTACTCGAAGTCGGTGTAATTTTTCTGGATGGCAGTCGCTCCCAGGGGGACTCGGCGGTGGTTTTTTGACTAATTTTTTCTTACGTATATATATATATATATATATTTAATAATAATAGGATTGCTTGAAATCGTTGACAGTAATTTGTTCATGATGCATCTTAACTTATTTCATGATTCCTTCTTTAAGAAGTAAAGTTTGAATAATCTTGTTATTTTATCACTTCACCCATATTTTCCAGATATTCTTATTTGCAGCTACACGCTCAGAACGAATGGAAAGGTAAGTTTGTGATATTACTATACATAACATTGCAAATATATTCAAATATAATTAACGATTTTTGAATGGAATAAAAATGAATGGAATTGTATTATTTATAAATAAAAGCGTTAAAATTAAACATTTTTCATTTTGAATGAAGAATCTCGAAATTAAATGATTTTAGATTAGAATTCTGAACATTGGAAACTTTGAAATTCAATGAATTGAAATTGTTTTATTTCCAATTGAAAGCATTCATAACTGAATATTTTAAATTTTGGAACTTTTGAATATAAATAATTTTCAATTCGAAGCGATTAAGATCTTACAATTTCGAATAGAAAACTCAATTGAATTTTTCCAAGTGAAAGCTTCTGAAATTCTAGAATTGGGAAATTGAACGAAAGGCACTAAGGAACGTTTGTGTAGTCCTAAAATTTTGGAATTACGATAAAAAAAATTAAAAAATTTTTTTTTTTGTCTCCAGATATCAAGAACCACACAAACGTTCCTTAGTGCCTTTCATTTGCTTTTCCCAATTTTCAACTACTAAAATGTGAAATCAATCAAGTTTGAATGCTTCAATTTTTAATCAGGTAAAACTTTTAAAAAAGAACATGAATTTAAATGGAATGAAAAGGACTTGAACTTGTATCATATCCAAATAAAAGCGTTCAAAATTAAATGATTAGAAATTCAACAATTTTAATTCAGAAGCTCTCGAAGTTGAAAAATATCAAACTGAAATTTTGGAAACAGGACAATTCCAAAACGTTCGAAATTGAATAAATTGAGATTATAGTTTTGAAAATTAGATCATTTCAAGTTCAGAGGAATTAAGATTTTATTATTCCTAATTAAAAGCGGTCGAAATTGAATAATTTAAAATTGGAAACTTCTGAATATAAATAATTTTCGATTGAAAGCGATTAAAATTTGTCAATTTGAAATTGGATACTAAATTGAATTTTTCGAAGTCAAAGCTTCTGAAATTCTATCGTTTTTAATTTTTAATACACTTAAACAATTATAATTCAACATCAAAACTGATTAGACAAATTTCTAGTGAATTTTTGAGTATTTATTTTTATTTTTAGGGTTGAGACCAAAAGAGCCGCTGACGTTTGGGTAGTCCCGTTGCGTCCCCTTGTAGGTTATGTGTGAACCTAAGGCCAGCTCTTTACGGAGAGGACCGCAGCCATGCCCTTGGCCGATATGTTTGACTCACCAATGCGTTACTGCCCGTGAGTGCCAGACGCTTCCTCGCGATTGCAGGGCAGTGACGAAGGATATAAATAGCTGACTCCTCATCCTTTCCGCACAGGCGACAGAGGGAGCTACCTGCAAGCCCTATCTCACGTCTGCGCTAGCCAAGGTTTCCATGCGCTTTAAACATTTATGTTAGGACCTTGACTTCATTCCTGCCGAGCTTGCGTATTTCCGCAGCTCGTTTAGAGTTCAAATTCAAACTCATAAGTGTTTTGGCCTGTCAGAAGCCAGTGGCCTTATTCCACGCCTTCTTTTGTTCCTCGGTCAGCCAAGTGTTAATTTCTCCAGTCACGAGCCTACTGGAAATGCCTACGACTGGTTCGAGACCAGTGAAGTTTTCTCTTACTGCTACACTGGAAGTAGCTTGGCGCAGCCACCCACGCTATCGCACCACAGCAACCCCACAGCTTGAAGCAACAGCTGCACCACATTTAGGCAAGCTGCTTCACCAAACGTTGAGAAATTTCGCGTCTGGTGCCGCGGCGTCACTGCTCTGGCGGCCAGGTATCCACTATCCTTGGTGCTTGCTGCATCACCCTGAAGAGCGCATCCAGACGATGGCTGCGCATGATGGCCAATATGTGGTCCGCGTAGCCGAGTGACAGCTCCGCTGAGGGCCGTTTCGGTCAAGTGACCAGACCCGTAGGCGTGTTGCTCCTAGTGTAGTCGCCTACTCAACAAGACTTTATTGCGGTTGTATCTCTCCCAGGTTCTTCCACCATTTTTATTAGAAAAGATGGTGAACCCTAACCTGTCTGCCTTCGGAATGAAGACCACTCACGTGCCTTTTCATGTCGTCGGGACATATCTCAGTGTCAGACTAGCCCTAGCAAGTCTCACCAGCGGCCCTAGTATGGACTTCTCAGCCTTCTGTAAAAAGACCGAGTATATGCCATTCGGACCAGGAGGCTTGTATAGGCTGAAAGACTTCAGGGCCCACCCGAGCCTGAAAGGGGTAACAATCCCGTGGGCTGGCCGCCGTTGCCGACCCAGTAGAGCCATAGACGACTTTAAATCCCCTCGAGGTGTCATTTCCTTCTCACCAGACCTTATAAAACCCGGGAAATTTGCCTTGATCAGGTGGGTCAGGCTTTCCGCATCCGATACTAGGTATCCGCTGTCGGGCAATTTTAGAGTGCCGAGAGTAGCGTCGGGATTTCGAGAGAGTAGCTTATCCAGACTAGCCGCCTCGTCTCCTTTCGCGATGTCTTTGCGAAAGTTGGACCAGCTTTCTTGCTTGGCCTTACGTATTTGACCCCTGTAATCATCCCTCATCGTCGTGAGTGAGGTCCATAGTTCTCTTGTTTTGCCAATTCTGGCACATCTGAATCTCTCTAATTTCCCTGCGAAGCTCTTCGTGCTTCCCGTTTCACCAGTGTGTCTTTCCTGCCTTTCGGATTCTTGTGGGTCGACAATTTCTTCCATGAGTAGATTTGATGGCCTCCGTGAAAGTTTTGACTGCCATCTCCAGGGTGTCCACATCCCTACTTGACTTAGGCATCTCTGAGGGTGCACTCCTTGAATCAGTGGAATACTGATCCCAGCCTGTTCTTCCTAGATTTCTGACCCACATAGGGCCCGAGAATACGGTAGATTCTAACTCGAACTCTATCTGTGAGTGATCTGAAAGAGTGGGTTCGTCCGAGACTCTCCACTTTATCAATAAGACGACCGGTACAACGGGTGTGTCAATGGCCTCTTCCCTGACCCAGTTGTGAAACGTCGGGGTATTCTCCGTGTTGAGAATATCTAAATCAATAGCTATTAAATATTCCAATAGGTCATTTCCTCTTGACTAAGTATCCGTGCTACCCCACAATGTATGGTGGGAGATAGCATCGCATCCCAACAATAGTGGGAGGCCCCTTACCTTGTAGTATTTTACCAGTGTACGTACTTCTTCTGGTGGGTTGGTTTCGCTGTCATATGGAAAGTAAGCCGATCCTATGACAAGCTTTCCAATTCCTCCAAGATCTGTGGATATCACTAGCAGGTCTCTCGAACACAATTCTATCAGCGAAACAACGTTGACTGCTTTCGCCATCATGCAGGCCCTTGGTTTGGCCACCTTGAGGTCTCTGTAAGAAAAACAAGCCCCCCCTCCTAATCCCCTTATAGTACCTCCAACACTGTTGCGGCTATGGCCAGAGCTAAAGGAAAGGCAAAGTGCACTAAAAACAAGGCGAATAGTCTATTGGAAGGAAGACGTATTGTTGAACTGTCAGTGCTTGCTGAAAATTTTAAATGCAGCAAATATGCAGAGCTGCTTTCATTGGAAAATGTTGTACAGGAATAACGAATGAGCCTACGTTCAACGTTAAGCATAAATTGTCACAAGTGCTCTGCAATAAAAAGAGTTTTCACAGGCAAAATGCATAGTACGATGAAAAATTCTAACCTTTCTAACACCAATTCAAAAGCTGTTCTTGGTCAATATTTTTTTATTCATTTTTTGCAATATATACATATTGTAGTGATAATTATGACTATTTTTAATATATAACAATAATAATGTATTTGCAGCATTCACATTTTATAACCCAACCTATAAAATGAATCCTGCAGGTACGCTTCACGCTAGAATGGGTTGCACAGCTTTAAATAAAGTACTGGCATGTTTGAACATTCACACGATTTCTTCTAAAATTAACAAAAGAGACGAGCGAGAAGTTCGACCAGCAATAGAGGAAACTGCAAAAGAAAGTTGCAAAAGCGGTGCAGAATTGGAGCAACGACTCATAGTCTAGAATATAGATAAATTATGCGACGATCTGTGAGGATTTCCTGTATACTGAATATCTTGTATTGAATATGTATTATGTATAGAATCTTTAATGTGAGAAATGAAAACTGTGAAAATGACACACGATAGAAATCAGATCAATTTATGGTTACACTTCTCTTCAATCCATATTAGTGAATTTTTTTCTTCCACATTACAGGCTTTTGACAAGGCTTTAGGTGTAATTGTAAACATCGTTTCTTTTGATATGGGATGAAGTAAGCGAGGCAATGGGAGAAGCTACGACAGCCTCAATGGTTATGGTGTCATAACTGGTTTCATCAGTGGTAAAATTCTAGATTTCGGGTGCAGGAACAGAAAATGTAAAATGTGTGACCAGGGGAAACAAAAACCACATGACTGTCGTAAGAATTCCGAAGGAAGTGCTAAAGCTATGGACGCGGATCTCGGTGCTCAGCTAATAAATAATAGCAAAATATTGAAAGAAATGAGGCTAAATGCAGGACCGTTGAGAGGGAGGGGGGCAGGCAGGGATAATAACCCGGGGACCTGCGGTCTTGAAATTTGAAAATTTTGAAGTCCATCAATTTAGATAGTTCAATTAGACTTAATAACATTTCTTCACGTTCAGTTCTAAATTCTTTCAAGAGAGACCAAAAATTAATTGCGTTGATTTCATTAAGCATTCCCCGTTTTTACATCTGGCCAGAACATAGTCACGTTTTCTTCGAAAATTTTTGAAGTTACTACTTCCCATGATATAAGCATCATTTTATGAACAGAAAAAAATATCGAGCGACACCAAGTATCGTTCTTAGTCTGAACACTTCAGCGACAGTGGTCGTTCATAAACATATAAACGATAGCAGATATGTTATGAATAATTCTTTAGTCTTACAGGATCAGCGATTCAGCTTGAACAGATTTTTGAAGGTTTCTAGTCCTAAAGCTGAAACTTCATTAGAGCTTTCTTCAAAATTAAATCCTTCGGAACCTCACGAAGATACTGCCCACCCTATTGCCGATAACGTTGACAGTCTCACTTTCTTAGAAACAGCTTCCGAGGATGGTTATTCCAGTGATAATTTAACACCTTTTTTATCTCAAATTTCGCGTTCATTACCCCTCATTATTGAACCATATTTCGATGTGTACTATTCCGCTGCACGAAAGTGAAAGAAGCTACACGAAAAAGTCTCTGAACATGAGAGTAGTGTCTCGCACAAAAATTTTCATGTTCAATGGAAAACAGAACGGAGAAAATTACAAACAGAAACTTCCTTGAGTGACTTGTTTAAGAACATAAAATGCGAGCGAGAAGGGTGGAAAGAATTTCTGAGAAGACTTTTACATGTAACCCTCGCGTGTTACTTCCTCGAAATCCTTGAATTCGAGCAAAATATGACCCACTTCTTAATGACCACCTATGAAAAGTCCGTCACTCTCAAGAAAGTGGAAAAAGATGACAGGTGCATTACTTATTAGCAGATATTCAAAATGAATTTGTGGTTGTCTGTGCAAACAAAGTAATAAATTTTATTCTTCAAGAACGCGAAAAAGCAAAGTATTTTTCACTGATTGTAGATGCAACTCCATATTCCGCTCACGTTGAACAAACTGCATTTTTAATTCGATGTGTCAATTTCACTAATGAAGATGGAGGAACCTATAAAGTTGAAGAGCGTCTACTGCCCTTTGTTGACTGCACTCAGAAAACGTGGGAAGCCATTGCCCAGCTTATAATGTCAAAACTGGAAGAATTTAAAATTTCTTTAGCAGATTTTCGACGGCAGGGATATGACGACGGCAGCAACATGAAAGGTGCTCACAGAGGAGTTCAGGCGAGAATACTGGCTACCAACCGTCTAGCTGCCTATTCTGCCTGCGCTTGTCACCCTCTCAACCTTAGTGGAGTACAAGCAGCTGAGAGCTGTCTTGCCGCCCTCACATTTTTTGGTGTCATAGCAAAATTGTACACAATAATTAGTTCCAGTCCACAGAGATGGGAAATACTTAAGGACAAAATAGACTGCTCTCTGCATTCAACCTCTCGAACTTGCTGGTCGAACGGGATTGTCGCCCTGAAACCGCTCGCTGCTCATCTTCCAGGAGTGGCAGAAGCACTGGATGGGTTGTTATTATTCAGTTTGTCAGCAGAATGTTGTAGCGATGTCAATGGACTCAAAAAGTATGTACGGACATTAAATTTACTTATGGCATCGATTTGAGTGAAAGTTTTAAAAGCCATTGACATTGTTCATAAAGTATATCAGGCGCGAGGGGCAACGCTTGATGTCACGTGTAAAAATTTTAACAATTTAATTGTAGAGTTGCAAGCTCTGCGTGATAAAGGGTGGGAGAAAATTTGGAACGCAGCTGTTACTGTGGCAAGAAACATTGGATAGTCTGAATCTTTTCAAGAGGAAACCAAGAGATGTCGCAAGCGGAAGAAAATGGCAGACAAAATCAACCGCAAAGACTCTGAAAAATGACAGAGTAGAAAATGCTGCATCAGATATGTAATTCAAACGAGAAGAGTACTAGGTTATCCTAGACCATGTAATTCAGGATGTAACTGAGCGGCTTGAAGCAACAAACGAATTTTATAACACTTTTTCTGTTCTTTGGGAGTTTTGCATTTTATCGGAAGACAAAATTGAAGAACAAGCATCTGATCTGGTGAACAGATACTCCTCAGACCTGCAGTATGAGCTTGTGGATGAAGTTAAGATGTTGAAATCCATTTTTGTTGCGAATTTCGGCAAAGAAACTCTGCAACCTTCACAGTTACTCAATACTCTTCAAAGAACCAATCTCACTTCTTTGTTTCCAAATTTTTGCACTGCCCTTCGCATCTTTTTGGCAATCCCCGCAATAGTGGCTAGTGCTCCGAGATCATTTTCTGCTCTGAAATGAATTAAAAGCATCCTGCGGTTCACTGTATGATACAACCAGCATGAAATGCATGATACATACAGTATTTTAATTCTTAATAATTCGTGAATATTATTCTGTCTATGTTCTAATTGGAAACTAGGTTTTGGCAACGAAAAATATTTTATAAATTAGCGTCAAAAGAACGGGAGGAAGCCCGCGATTATATAGAGCCCCGGGGCCCGGAGAAGCTCTCGGCGGCCCTGGCTGAATGTCCGAGTGCTTAGTGGCGATGAAGATAGCTCAACAGTAGCCAAAGTACGTCAAGGAAATTCGCAAACTGTCTTCAAACTGGCTGATAAAAGTCATATTCAGAAGGGCTTTGGTAACGAATTGTACTTTCTTCGACACTTTGAAGACATGAAGAAGAAACGTGTTATACCTCACTTGAAGGAGTGTTTTGGTTATGCTGTGGCTCAAAATGAAGGAAAAAGTAATAAGTTGGCGGCTGCACTGCGGAGCATTCCACAACACGTTTTCGGCAAGGACGGAAATTGTGGAGAGTGGTGTAAAGAGCCTCACTTAGTAGTCTCACAGGATCCAGAACTGCAGGCAGCATTGAAAATAATTTTTGAGAAATACGCTAACAATGCGTCAAAATTTACAGTCGCAGCTTCTAGCCAGGCAAATGAGAGTCTGAACAATACTATGGCTCATAAGGCTTCAAAAAATCACTGTTACAGTCTGAGCGAATCAGCTGATTCCCGCTTCGCGTGCGCTGTATGTACAAAAAATGAAGGTGAACAACACTTATCGTGGGTTGAAGAGAAATTATGCCTATCACCTGGTACACATACAGCATCCTATACGACGCAAAAGGACAAAACCAGCTCAAAAAAGTGGATGAAGGCTAAACTTCCTTCTACTAAGCGACGAAGAAATTTATTAACTGTAAAAAGAGAGGCACTAAAGAAAAAAAACAGAGCAAAGTGAAGGAATTCAATACGAATCAAATTGTGGCCTTGAGCTGCTTACTTCACATGAAATATCCATGTCATCTGATAGTTCTGAATGTGTTTACTTCGATTTGGAAACATCCGCACTCAAAAAATGTGCTGATATTGTACAAATCGCAGCAAAAAGCGGAGAGCATGTATTTTCAGCATATATAAATCCAACCCAGATAATCACCTTCAGTGCAGCTAAAGTCACAGGTTTAGAAAATATTGCTGGACAATTATTCTTGAATGGAAAGAGAATGCAAGCTATACCTTCAAAAGTTGCTTGGGATAGATTCCTCAAATATTTACAGTTTTCGTCTCGGCAGTGCATTTTGATTGCGCACAACGCAGGATTCGACGTTCCTTGGTTGTTCAGAGCTATGAATCAGAATTCGATGACTGCAGATTTTAAGAATGTAATTGCTGGTTTTTCGGACACTTTAGGTATTCTTATGGAGAAATTTCCTGATTAAAAAGGTCCCGGAATGTTCACGCTATCAACACTGGCTCGAGATTTTGCAAAAATAGATGTAAATGGGAATTTTCATGACGCAACATTCGATGTAGAAATATTGGAAAAGCTTGCTTCTTCTACTATTTCCAAAGAATATTTGGTCACTGAAATAAAAACATTTATGGAATCATTGATCGACGAAAGTCGAAGACAAAGTGCTGTAATTCAAGAGAAATCTTTGAAAACTCCAAAGGGTATTATATCTGATGAAATGACAAAGAAAATTGCTGATGCGGGAATAAATTATGAAAATTTAAAGGATTTGTTAAGAAAAATGGAAGAGAAGGAATCATAAAATTGTTATCAACAAATCTGAACAATAATAATCCTTTTGTTACAAAAAATAAGAATACTTGAAACAAAATTGTTGTCTTTTTGCAAAGCAGTGATAAATACTAGTTTTAGAAAAATATTTTTCAGTATTTATCTTCAATTATATGTGCGAAATGAAGAAACGCTGTATGTTGTTTGTAAAAAACAATGTAAAAAAATATGCACATGAATTTCTTCTATTTATAATTTACGTGTTAATAAAATCCTTCAAAGTTTGTGAATAGCAAATGTATGGTTCGACTTTTATTTCAATTTGACTGCACAGTTTATCACCAAAAATTGACAGCCTTGAAGGGATTTTCACAACGAATAGAGGAAGAAGAAACTCACATTTCCTTATTTTTTATTGTCACAATGAAAAATTTGAATAAGTTGAATACAATCAATGAAACTTATGTACTAGACATAAAAGAAAGAGAATAATTCATAAGTAATAAGCATGTAACAAATATAGAACTTACTATAACCTTGATAAATTTTCCTTCACAATTTATCATCAATTCTTCGATATTAATGTAACTTTTTTTGAAATTTGTGCGAAAATCACAAATCATGGGCTTTTTTGTAACAAATAACTAATAATTCAAATATATATTGCCGCAGGACTGGCACATGCGCTAGACCCGCTAGGCGCTCCGACAGCGTTGCCGGATGGCTATCACGTGCTTGTTTCATTTTCCGAAAAGTTTAAAATTCTCAAACTTTGCATACCTCTCATTCTAAAACTAAGAGACAAAAAATTCTAAAATTTTTCAAAAATCTTCATGAAACCCCCTTCTAACATATATCAGTTTAAAAAAAAACGGTAAGAATATGGTAGTTTACGAGTTAGAGTTAGCAACGTAACAATTTCCTATGCTTGGGATAGGCTTTACGTGTATAAGGGTTCAACTTTGATCTTAATTACCTCAGCTCAGGATTGGACAATATTTTTTAAACTTCGCAAACGTTGAGGTAATATTCCAAAGAACCTATCGTCAAAGTTTAAACAAATCCGTTAGAAAAGTGTGTTCATGACCGAACCTCCTCGAGAAAAGCGATTTTTTATTCATATAATATGTGTAAAGAACGTCGCGCACGAGAGAAATTATGATCCTGAGTAAAAAAATTGTAATTGACGATTTTTTCATTATTCTTAAAAAAATAAATTTTGAAATGTTAGCATACTACTACAGATGATATCATATGTGTGAATGAGACATGGCTTACTTCTTTACCTCAAATTACGTATCTTCAACGTAACATCGACTGTCAAGTTGTACACAGTGCGGCTACGAGAGAATCATCAAGAGGAAGAGCAAAGGGAGGTTTTCTAATCATGAACAACCCAAACAAATATAGAATGGAAACGATTTGTGCGGCTGAGGATTAAATTTTTGTTAAACTCGAAGGTAATAGTTTTAATATAGTTATTAGATCAATATACTCTAGCCCTAAATCTAATTTTGAAAATTTTCTGTACAATATAAACGAAATAATCTTTGATCTGTCA
>JAUMHM010083683.1:0-13084 GCA_032362435.1 Melikaiella ostensackeni
TTGGTTCTGGCTTGGTTTTCATACTTTTTTTTTGCATGACCGAAGTTTGGTGGGACTGACGTTATGAATGGACACTCTACCTTATAACGATTCAGCTGCTTAATTTGGACATGATTTTATAGTTATGGAATGAATTTCCCGAATCAAGTTGTAGTAGGGTGTATCTTTTCAAGATTGAATAATACAAATAATAATGTAGCCTTGCATAGGATTGACACTTCTACTGACGAAAGGCATGTTCTCGGAAAAGTTTCAGTATATCACCTAGATTACTATGGATTAGAATGAAAGTCAGATACCTTGTGGGACTCGTCAAATGATATACACTGAAAGTCCCATGTAAGTCCGAGTTTGGTTCTTGTCTCAAATTGCCTTGGACATATAGCGGACTCTCTTTACCCTTTCTTCCCCTGGTCATCGAACGAAATTCTCGGAATAACATATTGCGGACTGACTCACTAGGGCTTTTCAGTGCACTAGGGACTTGCGATCCTGGCGAAGGAATAATTCTACTTAGAGATATGAGTGGCTGGGTTGGTGTGCAATGCGAAGATACCGACAGGGTACTGGGCCATTTTGGAGACCCAAAAACGAACAGTGATGGGGACAAATTGATCATTTTATGCTTAGAAAAAGGCTTGTTTATTACGAACACTTGGTTCAGACATAAAAAGATCTACATTTAAACTTGGTGCAGAGGCGAAAGTCACTGTATGTTTGACTTTGTTTTAGCGGATGAGAGACTGAGAGGGCTTGTAAGGGATGCAAGGGTTATGAGCGGCTCTGAGTGCGGAACGGATTACTACCTCTTAGTTTCAGAAATGGGTCTAGGTCAAGGATAGAGGAGAAGGAGAACTCATAATGAGCCGAAACAGACGCTAGTTTGAATAGAGAATTTTCAGAAACCAGAAGTACAATTGGTATATCGTGAAAAACTGAATAAATATTTAGAACGTCATGAAGAAGACTGGATGACTAAATTGTACAATAAAAATGTAGAGGTGCATGGATAATACTACTACGGCATAGCACCTCCAAGAGTGCGTCTGGAGTGTGTGGTACTGCGGCTGTAGGAAGAAAGGCTGGAGATGCTTGGTGAAATTATAAAATCCGCGTGACTGTCAACGAAAAGGAGCAAGCATACTTGAGAAAATGAGATAGTGAAGGTCTTATCGATGAGGAGAGGACTAGATTAGAAAATTATTACAGGTACGAAAACAGAAAAGATTTTGGATACTCATAGGCCCACGTAAAAAAATTTTCTCAGTAGATTGCTAGAATTATTCCCGTTATTATAATGGCTTTGCGAAGCTCTTCACCTGGGTTCATCGCTAGAGAGATTGACCAAGCGACTAGTGTCGAAGCTACGTTGTGAGATTGATATGAAATCTATTCCTTCTTCTCTTAAACATCCAGTACCCAAATTTACCATACAAATTCCTTAATCCCCAGTAGTAAAACGAGACCCGAACCGAACGAATGCCTAGGGGCCTAGGGGTTGTAAGCTATTTATTTAGGAACTTCTGTAAAATTTTAAGTGACATTTCAAGAATATTATATGAAATTTTTGTCTAAAAATAAAAAAAAAATTGAACCCTTTCCGAGAGATGTATGGAGACGCCTTCGAAAAAAGATGCTCTGCGGTGCACAGGATAACTCGTGAATGGATCATCTGAAATCGAAGAAACAAAAAGATTTTAATAAATTGAATGAATGCCTAGGTCGCAACGATCTGTCTACATTTTGATTATTTTCTCCGGTTTTTGCGGTCAAAAAACTGAAAAACTCGATTTTTGGCCCAAAAAAATCCGCCATTTTGTATCTGTAAAATCGCAAAAAAAAAACGATCGACAAGATCGTTGCGTTCATGCAATATATCTATCAAAAGTGTATACCAAATTTGGTGAAGGTCGGTGCAATAATTTTTGAGAGAGACTGTGTACCGACTTCAAAAATGTAGTTTTGTGAAAAACACGTTCAAATAAATGAGAAACTACCGTAGAATTTAACACAAAATCAGTGCACGAGTATACAACAGCCTAACTCAACAAACAACCGTAAACTGAGAAACTGAGAAACTGAAACGGTAAACAACGGTAAACCCTCCCTATAAATCATGAAAAGGGAATAAAAATAACACGAAAAAGAGACCGAAGAACGGCCTTGACCATAGTGGAACGCAGCGCTCGACCGTCGCTACCTGCGTCTATTATGCTCCTCTCGAGATGCAGAGACTCAAAGCTCTGTAACTTGGCAAGTTTCGTTTCGATCGACTTGAAATTTTGAGGAAATATTTTTGAGATATTATACTACAAGAAATTTTTTTAAAAAAGACGATATTTTCACCGTCCGGACCATACTTCTCCCCTTTACCCTCAAGCTCGACACTGTTCCTATGTTTATGAATATAATTGCGTAAAACTTTGTAAAAAAACTTCCTCAAACCCTAAGGAACAATTTTTTATTCTGAATTTCCACGCATTTTGGGTTTGGATTGATTTTCGGGAGAGTATTGTCCAGTTCGAGCGTCGGATCCCCTTATTGCATCCGTGCATTGAATTAAGGCTCATTTTTTATTCGATTATTACATGAGTAATAGATTCTTCTCTGAAAAAACGGCCTGTTCCGCGATTCTTCTTATTCTTATGGAGTGTGCAGAGTATTGGTAGAGAAAGAAGAAATATAAGAAATAAACCATGCAGGCAAAATCGACATATCGACATTGGTATACATCTGCAAAAATTAAAAAAATTATATTCTCTCTTATTGAGGAGTATTTGAAGTCGTAAGTTTATATAATCACAATACCAACCTATGTTGTGATATATGAGTATTATTTGAAAGCATATTTCATCTTCTGTAGTAAAAGTTCAATATATAGGCTCAAATCTATATATTCAGCAGGCTCTAGCTTGGTCATAGCCTAATAACAAATCATATTTTTTTAGGCGATTTCGCAATGAAATGCATAGTGCCTAACCTATGTTGTGTTACCTGAGTTATTCGTCAAAAAAGGTATTTTTTCTTTCCAAGACAAAGATCAATATGCGGATTCTAGTCTGCTCATAACCAAACAACGCGTCATATTTGTTTGATCGGTTGATAAATGCAAAGCATAGTGTCTAACCTACGTGTGAGGTATTTGAAAAATGTCAATGATTTTATTTCAAATGTTTTTACTCAGCGAGCTCTAACCAGCCTGTAGTAATTATGAATATATATTTTCTTCTTTTATATCAAGGATCATAAATCTGATGCTAGACTTTTGTTCTTTGTAATATGAATCTAGATGATAGATATACGTGAACCGGTTAAGATCACGTTTGAGGTCTCTAGGCATTGATCTTGTTGTTTGCTGGAAGGCTACAAAAACAGGGTTCAGCTGCTTGCTGATTAATCCGTTAAAATTAGGTAGGACAAAAGATTTACCGATTTTTGAATCTTTAATCGAAGAAAGCACATCGTTGTCGGACCTTCAGCATGAAGAGAAAGTCTTATTTTGGCAAACCTTAAGCAACTTTGAATTCAACAAAATCTGATAATTTTTGTTTCGTACCTGCAAAATTAGTCGCTGTTTTACAATCTTTTCAGGCAATTGAGAATGTCTCTTAACATCTTAAAACTCAACTGGTAAAAAAAATGTAAACGTTGGACAAGTTATTCGGCTGAAGAGATATTCGAAATTCAAACCCGAAATGAGTCTTCTCTCGAGTCAAAACTGATTAAAAACTACTCATAAAATTTCATTTTCGATCAAAGGTTGTGAAATACTTTGTTCAAGTAAACTTTTTTAAACTTTCGAAAAACAGTCCAGCAATGAAACACTACGATTTTTTGACCAACTCCTCGAACTAAGTCATGAAAAATCTAAATAAAAAGGTAAAAAAAAGTTTAGATGAATTCGAACAAATTCTATTTCTACTACTTATTTCAAATTGAAAGTAGCAAACTATTATCAAAATAATGCGTACCCCACTTACTTCATGACATACCCTTATTCACTGCTTAGGTCTCCTAAAATCTCACGATTTAGTAAGTATTTATACTTCATGTATAGAAATTTTACTATTTAGATTAAAAAGTAATTCATATGACCTTTTATAACAACTTTTCGTATTGAAAACTACTCCGTATGCATTCAAAAAAATAGTGTAACTAAAAAAGAGTATTAAAAGACCTACGAGTGAACTTTATTATAAGTCGTAAAGTAATTTAAGGCATCTAAGGTATCTAAGTTTCGCATATTATTTATAAATCAATAAATAAAAATAAAAACGGTAGTTGCGATAACAGAATTTAAGAAACAGTGTGCCAATAAAAAGACTAAGAGCTTAAAATGAAATCGTAATTCGAGATAACGTAAATTTTTATAGAATTCTTAGCACATATCTTACTACCAGCGATTGATTTTAGATGGACATGTACGAAAGCGTGAAGAACGAAAAATACTGTTCTCTTGAATTATAGAAGAGTAACTATGAGGGAAAGATCTTTATTATATTCACTATATTATATATATATATATATATATGTGTGTGTGTGTGTGTGTGTGTGTGTGTGTGACCTGTCGCGAAGAAAGCGACCTTAGTCGAAAAAAAATCGATTTTCGGATTTTTCCACTATTAAATATTTATTAAATTGCTCTTTCTAATGAACAATACGAAAAAATTCTTAAAATTTGTTCTGCCTGACAATTAAGCGACATAGTGATCTTTCACTCATAGATTCTACGTTTTTCGCAGCTATTTAAGTTAAGTCTATTTAAGCTAAGTCTCAGAAAAAAAACTTTCGCAAAACATCCTACACATAGTACCCAATTTTTCCACACCTTAAAAACACCATTGTCATCTCATGTGTGGATCAAAATAGTGGTGTTCTATCTGAAAATATCGAATAAAGTAATTGAAAAAATGTATGCAAATGTTGTAAAGTTCGGATCTCGATTTTCAAATACTGAATGTCGCTTCAGGAATAAATATAGTAACAGAAATAAAATCTAAGCTCGAGAGGATTTCTTCTGAAATACAGTTATTACCTGAGGAAACCTCAATCAAAATAGAGAGAAAATGCGAGAGTCCAGAAATTTATCTATATGATAGTAGGGCAAATGCTGAATGTGAAATGCCTCATCTTGAAGAAAAGATCCATAATCAACTTCTACATATATAGAAGTAACTCTATTCATAGATCCAGAGATGAGTAAGAGTAAAATAATAACTGAAATTTCAAAGATCCCTCAATAATTAAAACCTTCCATACCCAAATAGAATTTGACTCGAGATCCAAAGATTGATGAAGAGTATATTAGCTGAAAAGCTTACCTGGTCATTTTCTTTAATCCCTATGCACAAAATACAAGCCTTTTCGCTTTCAAAACTCGAAATGTTCACAAAGATTCAGCGTTAATAGAGCACCCGATTGCATTAATATAGCTGGTCTTGATAGGAAACAGCCTTTTTAGAATTTCTGTTCTTTGACGAGTTTGAAATTCTGTATAGCAGCTGCGCTCGAGCGTTACGTTCGTAGAACTAAAACTACAAAATAATTTAGTGTTACTTTTTACTTAAAAAGACGTTGATTTAAAACATGAGCCGCGTAAACCTCAAGCCATTAGGCGAAAGATGGTCCTTGATAGAAATAGAATTGAGACAGGTGTTAAGGATAGCGAAAAGTAGGTTGAATAAAGAATTCGAAAATGCTTAGGAAGTTTCTTAGTTTGCAAGTTACTAAAGATTACAATTCGTTCGCAATTACTAGTTTAAATAGTAAAATATCTATCAGTTCTCATTTAATATTTGAAACTGGAAGTAATTATCTTTATTCCCAACATTCGCGTTTAGAGCAAGTCCGCAGGGGAATCGATCGCTGTTTAATGCCCTCAAAATAGGACTTTCAAGTGACCAGCTGACAGATACTGGGCCTCTCGGCTGTTCGAGTCTAATATTGTTATTCAGATCCGTCGAAAGACGGATTGTATGTCAACATGGACGCCAATGCGAGGTGATTGGATGGCGAGACACACGAAATTTGAAAAATTCGTAAAGTAGAAGCATTTCAAATCACGCGCGGTGAATTCTAATATTGAATAATTGATTGAAATGATATTTTTTCTTCATTTAAAAAATTGGTTTCACGAGAGTCAGGGAGCAACTTCTTGCTGAACCCGCCTGCGAAGAAGCCTCGCCCCTTTCAAATCCCAACGGAGGGCTCCACCCCTGGACCACGTGAAGGTGCAAGCCCATGAAACACACCCACGCCACCGGCCGCTTGACCCCCGTCGCTTTACGTATCAGTGATACATATTGTACAACTATCTACATGATTGCTTGAAGATCGCCGCAAGCCTTCCCCTATGCTCCGGATACCCAGATCATTGAGTGCGAGCTGACGGAAATCTCGGGACGCAGTAAGCCGAGGCTCAGTATATCGAGAGTTGAGTGTATATTAAATCTTCGAGGGATACGTTTGCGCCGATTTGTTAAATGGCCACATTTTTCATTTTTCCCTCTCGGCATTACTCACTCTTAACATACTTATTGGGAATAAAATAGCCTATGCACTTCGCAATTCACCCTACCCTCTAACCCGACTATGACTTTCTGAAGACCTCGTATTTAAATTGTCCTGTCAACATCATACTTGCAGTAAAGATTCGGGTGAAGTTCTTAGAGCATAATATACTATTATGTTATATAATCCGATAAATAAAAATAAGTAGAATAAAAAAATCATTAACGTTATTATGTTAAGAGCAACAGATAGTTATGACTGTAAGATATGATTTTTGAATGATTGTTAGATTACTGCCGTAACACGCCTTAAACATCTACTCGTATATAATGATCATGAGGAAGAGGCGCGTAATACAATTTGAAGATTAAACGAACTTACTTCTGAGTGAAGTTCTACCCTGATAGTATGAAGCGCCTCCTCCTAAATGATCAGTCCTGCCTCGAAAATACTTTTCCATTGTCAAGCTTAAGTTATGAGGCTTAATATATATCTTACGGCGAAGTTCTAAAGAGATGAAAACCTCCTTCGTAGAAGAGCCCGTGTCAAGTGCGAACCTATTACCATCGATACTTTTTTTGTGTCGAAAGCTTTAAATAGTTGTGGTAAATTTGTCAGGAAGTAGAAGGACTAAATGATGATCATGATGGAGAGGCACTTCATTCAATTAGAATAGAACTTCACTTACAGGTAAGTTCGTTTAATCTTCTAATTTTCACCTCGTGGCTCGGATATTTGAAGTTATGCTATGATGTCGTCAGATACTATGGTTATTTATTTTTATTTATTACCAATGTCTAGAGTATTTGCAGTCGATCAGTGATAACAACATTAATGATGGGCATTATGAAATTCTTTGGTGCTCAAAGAAATGAGATGTTATCTTATTTGCGTTCTGGAGGTCGCGTATAACTGACATTGGTCTGCATCGTCGGCCAATCGTAGCATCCTTATCCAATCGTGGTCGCCATCTTGGAGGCGAGGGTAACGATATTTCTGGCGGCGGAACAACAAGAAGAACATAGTTCATGAAAGAACCCCATGGGCCTGAGTGAGCTCCTTTTCATATTGTGCTTTCTACACTCAGAACCCTCAGATAGAAACTTGTAAGGGGGTTGAATTTCTGAAGGAATTTCACCAAGCCCTGACGGCACTCGCCCTTTCCGGGGATTCCGGTAAATGGACTTCAAGAAAGATGGAGGAAGCCTGTGATTGGTGGATCGGCCCTTTCCCTTGTATGTCGTTATTGTTGTTTCCTTCTGTTGCGCAGAATATGGCGTTTTTTAGTACGGTCCATGGGTCGGAAAGAGACCTAGTTACTCGAGCTTTCTCCTCGCGCAACGTTATTGTCGCAACATCTTTCCTCGACTAACATGGCGGAATGTGTGTAAGGGCCATCAGAAAGATCAGGACAGGTAGTTTGCGTAGTCATTCCCTCTCTTTCTGTCCTGTGATAGGACAACCCTGGCGCTTTTGGGCGATGTGGTGTTGACTGTTGCTGCTCCGTCGACATCGTCGCTCTCGTACGAATTTATACGATAATAAATATAAAAAAGGACAACGGATGAATGAACATTCTTATAACTTGCCGAAAGTGCCATCTAGTACGAACCTTTCAGATTCAATTGACCGGCGATCACTTTTAGATTGTTGGTTATAATTTTGATCATCAGTCAAGTTGAATTTTGAATCTACAGGGTTGAGGACCATTCTTCGTTTAGGTAGTATTTGTCTGTTTGGAGGTTTTGGTTCTTCTTCTTGCGGTCTAATCGTGTTTTCAAATGGATCAAATAGGGAGCGTCCTCTGTTCAGATTCCCTCGACATTTGGTAAACTAATAGCACGTTACTTAATTCTATTTAACAGGAAGTTGTCCAGTTGTAATCTCAAGGTTTTCAGTATGACGAAGATGTCCGAAAAGATAGGGCCTGCAATGTTTGCATATGCGAAAATCATTTCCAGTTCTATCGGGTTAGGGAACCTAAAGGGAACAACCCTCGGAAATAGGGTGCCGGCTTGCCTAGTCGCGAAAGTGACTTGGCTGTTTGTGCCATCGGTTGCTGTGTTTCCCGTGGTTGTAATGTTATGATACCGCGTCATCTTGTGGGCTGTGACGGTGGAAGGAGTGTGAACCGATACCGCAGTAACTCTAAAGGGTTGGACCTCTTCCTGTCTGCTTTGATTCTCCCCGAAGTCTGACCTTACATCTGCATCGCGATGGGTTGCATTTGAGGTAAGTTTAGAGTTCAAAGAACGATACAAGATTCTTTGGAGCCTAAAAGCATATCTACGTAACCTATCGCATTTTTCGGCGCGAGTATCAAGTGTGTTGAATTCCGCAAGGTTGAGGGCCACGTCAATATCCACCTCTATTAATCCAAAAAGCCATGTTATAACCGCGTCCACCGTCAAAAATAACGGAAATTTTCCAGGGAGTGACATTCTGAGAAATTCCCGAAACTCTATTCCAAATGAAAGTTTTCTAGCCTGAACAATTTATCACGCGGAAAAAAATTGTTTTGAAAACTGTCACTATCTCGAAAAGTGTCAAAGTTCGAGGACCGTTTCAAGTCCCGTTGATCCAAAGTTCAATTGATGATGACCGGACCTCTCATCATTGCGCGACAAGGAATGTGGAGTCGATAACATCTTGAAATTGGCCCTTCGTTATGAGAAACAAATGAATTTCCAGGCCACAAAATTGTGTTGACTGTTGAAATTTGTGAAGGGACGGAATTGCTCAGTCATTTTGTGAGGTTATAATTTTTTCTTCTTAAAGCTTCGAATCCAAAACTGGGCAATTCAGACCACTCATATTTGAAACCCACTTCAGTTAGAGGATGGGGTGTTATACAAGAAGAAATCATGATAATTAGAACTCAACACACACACACACATATATATATAAATATATAATCAGTGTGTGGTAATCAATTGAATATTTCAATAAAATTTCAAAAATCAATGTTTCGTGAATCTTAAAAAAAATACAAGTGCTAACATCAAGCTCACATGTAATTAGTTCAAGATCATACGCTCCGAGCAGCCCGGATGCAGTTAAGTTCAAGAAATGTTGAACATTCAGTTGGTTCTCAGAATTTTTTCAAATATTCCATATAATGCATGATCAAAATTTGCTTTGCTATAGAAACGTTTTTAAAAATTTCATTTGGTTTAGAAAATGTTTCAAAAGGAAACCCTTTCTATAGACTCTGGACATTTATTTTTCAACTCATTATTTTTATGTTATCTCTGGTAAATATGGGCCTCATAGAAAAAAACTATAAAAGTTACTTCATATAGGTTAGGAACAGTTGGGCGCCATTTTGTGAGCGTATTCTTGCTCGTAGGAATACGTCTTACTGAAACTGAATACTGATAAAATTCTTCTATTCAGAACTCCTAAACAATTTACTCATTCCGGAAAGAAGAAAAAAATTTTTCCACTGTAATTTCCATTAAAATTGCCATCTAAAAGAAAATTTCCATTCAAACTAATGCTACCATGTTCAATTCCAGCAAAAGAAAGAGAAGATCAATAATAACGATAGACTCGCAGGGAGAAGGGTTTTCCCAACCTAGAGAATAATACTATAAATTCGGAGAGATCGAGAAGACTGGCTTCCTGTTCCTCAGACATCGCTAAGATCCGAGCACGAAGCTTTTATGCGGCAGTCAAGAGACTTGGCTGAGCGTTTCGGCGACGAAACATGTTACTCTAATTCACTTTAACCTCCAAAACCATCCGCCATAAAATAGACACTTTAACAAACCTTGCACAGTTTTAAAATCGGAATTTTATCCATAACAAATCGTGCAAAAAAAATTCTCGAGCAAATTTCTGAATTCCCAAATCAAATAGTTCAAATTCTTGTCAGAAATAGTAGCTTTTGTTAGCGAACGAAGCTTTTCCGATAACATTCGGAGCAGGAGTGAATTGTCGCCTGCGGAGAGTATCCAGGTTGGCTCGTGGCTGTCGTTGGCTCGAACAAATGAGCTTGTCCCATTCGCCCGGGTCCGCGTCGTCAACCAATCGCAGCATCCTTATCGAATCGAGATCGCCCTCTTGGAGGGAAGCGTAACAATATTTGTGATGGCAAATCATGTAAAAGAGCATGCTTAATGAATGAACTCAACGGGTCTAAGTGAGTTCCTTTTTATATTGTGCTTTCTATACTCAGAACCCTTAGATAGAAAATTGTAAGGTGGTAAGTTTCTGAAACAGATTCACCAAGACATAACGTCACTTGCTCTCTCCGGGCCTTCCCGTAGATGGACTTTGAAAAAGATAGAGGAAGCCTGTTATTGGTGGATCGGTCCTTTCCCTTGTAAGCCGTTATTGGTGTTCCCTCCTGTCCCTCAGAACATGGCGTTTTGTGAGTACGTTCATGGGCCGGAAAGAGACCAAGTTACTCGGGCCTCCCTTTCGCGCAACGTGATTGGCGCTAAATCTTTCCTCGGCCAACATGGCGGAATGTGTGTGAGGGCCCATGAGACAGAAAAGGACAGGTCGTTTGCGTAGTCATTCGCTCTCCTTCTGTCCTGTGGTAGGACAATCCTGGCGCTTTTGGGCGATGTAGTGTCGGCTGTTGCTGCTCCGTCGACATCGTCACTCTCGTACGAATTGATACGATGATATATACAAAAAAGGACAATCGATAAATGAACATTTTTCTAACGTGCCGAAAGTGCCATCTTGGAGTTTGACACTCGCTTCAAATTCCCAAGCGAAGAGGGATTGGAAGGCCAGTTTCCAGTGCTGGCGAAAGGAGTGTTGTGTCTAATTGTTTCAAAGTGACAGGTAAAATTTTATCCTGCCACAAATTGTTTGTGTTTTCTATTTTCAGATGCAAGCAGAATGAAATTTATTAGTTTAAATTATATTTTTCATTGATAAAAAGAAGAATATCATCATGACTCTGCTTTATTTTGACGCATTTCCAGTTTTTGTCTAGTTTTACTTCGTACTGGGTTAGGGTTTTTCCCTTTTTTTAAATTCCATATCTACTCCGTCGGTATGGATTTCTGACTATGGACATATCGCCGGATGAATTCCCGAAATTTTAGACCCAGAATGAACCCTTCAGGTAGAGAAACGAGGCACCGGGGCGCTTTTGAAGTTAGAACTTGGAAAAACAGCTTTTCGAGGAAAACTTATATAAGGTTGACAAGTGCCGCAAGCGCACGTTTATATTTTCTTTTAAAATATTGAATTTACCCACTTTTGGTCACTTCCGAAAAATAAGTATAATTTCACCAGAGTATAAATTTAACACATTGTTCCCTATCTCAAACTCAAAATCGATATCATTTATCCGTGTTAAAAAAACGCGAATATCTCGTAAACTCTAATTCATAAAGTGGATCTTCTCCTTGCTTGCGGAGTCGGATCCGGAATCGGCATCGGAGTCAGAACCGGAGCCGCTGGAGCTACTTGGGGGTAATTCTTCGAAGGAAAGGATAGGTTGATTCCGACGAAAAGCAGGCACGGGATCACCCATGCCCTTCATCCTGAGATATTCAGAACCCACTATCTCTTGGCGATTGTATGATATGTCATATACAATAAAACATTGGAATCTGTTATATATCGGAGCAAGCCGTCCTGTATCGTCCCATCCAATGATCAAATCGTAACTTGCTATTAAAATTATATCTTGATTGCAATCAGTGAAGTGCACATAACTGGTTTTCAAAATAAAAGTTGTTTCATTTGTAGGGACTAATGGACATCATAATTTCCACTTAGCAGGAAAATCTCTGAACAATATTCGAACTCGGTTTTTTTCTGGAAACCGTAATTCTGTTTTCTCTGGGAACCTGAACTCGAGGTCCTTTGGGGCCATGACCTCCGGGTCCTCCGTGAATTCCTGACTGTAAACTCAATTCTGTGAGAAAAAATAGAAATGGGCGAATTTTAATATTATAATATCAATTACTACGTCTGAATATAAAAATGCATTCAATATATAGTTGTGAGGTATATATTTTACTAAAGCAAATTAATTGAAATATTGATTAATTAAATTGTGATTTTACTATAGTTACTCATAAGCAAATTAACTTTTCTTGTCGATTATTTTCGATTTAAAATGGTGGGTGTGAACTCAGGAAACATGATACGATTGACCCCGTTTCAACTGAGATTAGAGGTCTCGTGAACTGCTTATCTTAAGGAAGAATTGCAGATTGCCAATGATAGATCAACGGGACCGGTGACTCGTAGCAGCCTTCATTTTACGATTCACCTAAAATATGGAGTTACTGTTTAAAGAAGGGTGGTGAATTATTATTCTACTATTCTAATGAGAGAAATACGATTCAGCAGAATTCAAACAATTTATTTTGAAAAGATTGAATAGTTATAATAATAATATATTTATGACTTCATCTTTATTATTATTCATTTATGATTATTCATTTGAAAAGGAGATGTTTCGGGTTTCAATCGTGTGCAAAACTACGAATCTTGCCAACATTTCGTAAACATTGCAGTTCACTTCGTCAGGGCTAACTTGAAACTGAAGCTTCAGATTATGTTGCTCTTATATATACTCTCTACGATGCCTGTGATT
>JAUMHM010083684.1:0-13084 GCA_032362435.1 Melikaiella ostensackeni
GAATTATTTTTGCATGTTAATAAATTTTAATTAAAAATCTTTTTGTAGAAAGTTTATTTACGTCAGTCCCACTGCTGGGGGGGGGGCGATCGCCGTTTCGCCACCATTTTAGATCCGCGCCTGAGTTTTTACATATGAAAATTTAAATATTGAACGAAAATTTATACAGCATATCATTTATTATAAACTAAATTTTAAAACCAGTGAGAGGAAATGATCCTCGTTTACATTTACAAATATAAATAAATGAACGAACATTTAGAAAGTGTACACGCGGGTGTGATGCGAATTTCCTGAAGGATGTTTTAAATAATTGTGAAAATTTTCGTTTCAAATTTTGCCAAAACTATCTTTGAATTTTCTACTTTTAATCGTCCCCTTCTTTCAAATTCAAATTTTAAAAACACACTTTAACACAAAATTACGAATTTGAGTTTTCGAAGAGCATATATCACTTTCTTTCAAAATAAGTGTTTAAATAAGCAATAAGTAATGACTTTTTCTCTACAAATAATTTGAGATATAATGTTCACGTTACAGCAAAAGAAGTTCATGACTAATTTGTTTATCATTAAAAATTTTTTTTGCACTAGCTTCGTATATAGGAACTTGTGATCATGTTATATACAATTGTCTAATTCAGAATAGGCGTTCACAAAAAAGCTTTACATTATAACTGTCATTTCTTGAGGTGACATTTCACAATAAATATAGAGCAAATACATAAAAGCGCAACTGAAACAAACTGTAAAGTTTACGCAATCTCTTAACGATAGTTATTCAGCTTGAAGGATTCCAAATCGGATTTCAAAATACTTGTTTCTGAACTATTAAACTTTTCAACTTGGATTATATTCTGATGAGAGAAGTTTATATTCATATAAATTTTGAACTTGTGTTGCCTCAAATTTTGAATTTCATTAATTTAAAGATTTTGAAATTAGTATACATACTTTGAAATGTCTAATGTTTTATAAATTGAAATGCTTGCAAATTCTCACAAATTTCCTCTTTCATTATTTAATTGAAACTTCATTCCATTCCGAATTCAAAAATTCTAAAAAATTCCATTCATTTCAGTCAAATTAGAGTGAGATTAGAGGAATTCAAAGGAAATGAGAAGAATTCGATCAAATTCATAAAAATTCGATGTAAGTTTTTAAAAAATTCAAAAATATTTTTGAAAATCTTTGAATTCAGTAAGATTGAAATGAATTTAGAAAGATTTAAATGAATTAATAAAATTCAAGAGAATTACAAAGAATTCAAATAAATTGCGAAAAATATTTTTAAATCTCTTCAAATTTTTGAGATTTTAAAATCCTTTAAAATCATCGAAATCTTCGGAAACCTTAGGGAGCGTCCACAAACTACGTGGATAGTTCTTCTTTTGCTCCAATAAAAACAAAAATAAAATTGCTATGAAGTTAAAAAGGACACAACGATATAAATGAAAGAAAAACTGTCCACGTAGTTTATGTACATTCCCTTATAAAATCTTTTTTTCCTCTATGGAATCTTTTAAAACATCTTAAAACCGTATAGGTGCTATAGAATCGTACAAAATCTTCCGTAATTCTTTAAAACACCATGAAACTTTTTTTAAATACCTTGAAATAATTAAAGTCCTCCAAAATCCCCTGAATTTCTGTAAAGTCCTTAAAAATGTTTTGGACAATTTCCAGATATCCTAAAATATTTCAAATCCCCTGAAATTCTGTAAAGCTTTTGAAAATGCCTTGGAATTTTTAAGAATACCCTAAAATATTTCAAAAGAATTCAATAAAATTCAGAAGTAGGTATAGACCTAAATTCGATAGTAGTTAAGCCTTGGGTTAATTTATTGAAAAAAAGTGAGTAAAGTGATCTTTTCATTTTAAAACTTAAGTATAGTGACTTTATCTTTGAAAAGTGACTAAAAAGTTATTTGAGAAAAAATTTTGATTCGTGAAATTTTTTTGTGTTTTATTTTAGTACGCCCTCGCATGAGGCTATGAAGAGCCTTGCGGGAGACTCTGAAGGCCCTCGCAGGAGGCTATGCAGGCCCTTGTAAGAGGCTCTGGAGGGCCTCTTCAGAATTTCTGACACAGCACTAATTTCACTGGTCAACAAATGTCACCTATGTATCTGAGGAATGAAACACATATTTGCAACCTAATTTTATATAATAATTTTTTTATCATGGTGCAAAATGATATGGATAATTTTTTCAAGACTAATAAGAAAAATTCGAAAAATTCGAACAACTGAGGTGGTCATTGAATTCAGCGTTAAAAAAATTTACCTAAGATTTTGTAAGATTTTTTCTAATAAAAGGAATTATTTGTAGATATAATTTCCAAAATTTCAAATTTAAGGTATAATACAACTTCAAGTAACGAAAAGCCAATCAGGTTTTCAACAACAATAATTGCGAGATTTTCGAGACTTATCGTTACACCCCTTTTTCTATATAAGATTTTACTATATGCATTTAAAACTGAAAATTAATCAATTTTACAACTCAAAAGTGGACTATTTTCAAGTTTATAGCGTTTAAAATTTAATTTTTTCTATGTGTAGTGTTGAAAAATTGTACAATATCAAATGTATGGCCTTTAAAATTTAAAATTCGCAGATTCAAAATTAAACTTCAAAAATCGTACACACAAGATGGGAACGTTTAAGGGTGAATATTATCAAATTAGATATCTTTAAAATTGAAAACTTCAATTTCAAATCTACAAAACTGAAATAACGTTTTAAATTTAAAACACAATGTCAAAATTAATAATTCCGGAATTAAACATTCAAAATTACTATTTTAATACTGACGCATATTTCAAATTCAACTATTTCACTATATAGTAACTCTAAATTGAAATCATGCACATTTACAAAGTTCCGAAAAAGTATTAAAAACTGAATATTTTTAAAGTAGCTTTTTAATTTTCCAAGCACCTTCCAAATTATTCTGTGAAAAAATAAATAATAAATTTGCCTTAAAAATAAAACGATGCAAGAAATAGGCATTCCAAATTTAATTATTTAAAATTTGAAAATGTTTTAAATTGAACATTCCAAACTCAATGTCTCTCAAATTATTATTTTTTTTTTTGAGGGATTAAATTGTACAATTTAAACTTGGAATTCCGCAGGCTGTAGCGCACGTATAATATTGCTAGGAATTATATAATAATGTTTAAGCAAGATATTACGTATCATGATAATATTTATGATATTTAAAAACAATTATATATGTTAATGATCCAAAATAAAATCGCTAGAATCGTTAAGTTATCTGCTTGCCTGAAATAATCCTAATTCTTTTGATAATTTTGAAAGAGCTCCCATATGAAAAATTTGTGTGTAGCTGATAATTCAGAGTGTTTGCTCATGAAATTGTTTATAACAATCATATTTGAAAGAAAGCAAGATTTGAAGTAAGATATAAAAAACTTGTTAATCTCATTTATCTCGGAAGCTATTGACACTTGAAAAATATGCTTATAACTGAAAATATTCCTTTCTTTAAGATTTACAATTGACTGGTTGGTTGCAATAACGATGTTCTTGTATTTTCAGAAGCCACTTCTTCTTCAATAGTTTTTCATGAAGTTATGTACAAAGCGAATGAAAAATAAGTGACTTCTAAAAACGCAATAACGTCGTTATGGCACCCAGCCGCTCAATTTTAGTAACAGAGTTTCTCCAAAAACTTAAAAAATTTTCAGATAATTAAAAAATTTGAATATTGAAAACCATGAACACAAAATTACTATCTTTCCTGGTCAATTTCACCAAAATTATGAACAAATACCGAAAGAGAGCGAAACCTGCTTTGGCCCAAAAAAGAGTGGACATTAGTGAAGAAAGTATGTGATAACAGTAGGAATAAACTAGTGATGCATAAATCTTACAATTTTGAAAAAAATGGTGGTCAACAAGATTACCAAAAAGATTGATTTTTTTGCACTTATTAGTTAAAATTTTTTATATTTTCATTTCGTAATTTGTCACAAGGGTCATCTAATATGTGAATACAGGTACAAAATGATCCTTACCGCAAGTGACGTAAGTGAGCGCGCTTCAGTTACAAAAAATGCAGTTTTTTCAAAATTATATTAGCCGCCATTTTGTAATTTTGTAAGATTTAGTGTTGCACACATTACTATTTACTTTCTAATAAAAAAATGGTCCTCTGACCAAAATTCAAATAATTTTTTCGGAAAATGCTTCCTCACTGTGTGTGTGTGTGTGTCTCTGCGTGTGTTTGTGTGTGTCGCCCTTTTTGTTAACCCGATAGCTTAAAGACGCTGTAGATACACTGATGATATTTGGAGGGCTTTTTTCAGCACTAATATTTCAAAACTGATGCAAGATAAATGGACTATAAAAAATGTAAAATCTACATTTTTAAACTGAAAGTGAAACTGTAAACTGTAAACACTAATTCCAAAGCCTCAAATTTTGATCCAAAAGTAGATCAGTTCGTTGCAACAAGAGAAACATTTGACAACAAAATGTAAATCTTATAACTTCATTTTTTCCGTGAAGTAATTTTTATCATTTTTCCCAATCCGCAATCCATGCCACAATCGGTTTTTTAGCATGCAATGCTTATAATTCAATTGGAACTATAATTTCTTACTTAGAAAAAAGTACATATGTTACTGAAGAAAAAGATAACAAAAATCGAAGAGCAGACTTTAAGATTTTTGTAATAATGCTTAGCTGCATTAAAAAATGGGCTCGATTTACAGTTTTATTCCTTCAAAAGTCAAAAACATGGCACAATAAGCGTTTTGTAGATTTTTGTTCAGAAGATTGAAAAAATAATAATTGCATTGATGAAAAGATTGAAATTGGGACACTACAGTACGGTAATGAAGTTTCGGATGCTTTCATATTGAATTAAATTGATTAGAATATTTATTGAAAAAAAAGAGTATACCAATATTGCAGAGAATGATAACAGGTATTTATTGATATGAAAATAATACAGAAAGACTTTTCTTGTAATTTTTATATTAACCGGACATCAAGTTTTCTGCCAATTTGACAATCACCCAGATAAATTTATAGACGTGTAAGAAAACTGATATCACTTTTTATCACTTAGTAAATAGGTCAGCAATCCGACCCAGCTTACCAAAAATTCTGTGTGCCATTCAAAATATAGAACAGTCAATAGCCAAAAGCGGAACATCATGAGAAATTATGATGCTGACAGCTGGCCAGGGCCCTTATCTGGCCCTTATCTCTTTTGAGAAAAACCGATCTTAGCGCGCCCACGTGGATTAAAGCAGGTAATATTATCCCCTCCAAATGAAAATTGGAAGCGCAATTATTGCCATGTGAAATGGTAATGAATACCATTTCAAACTATTTCTCAACTCCTTCGGAAATTACCATGTCTGAATGGTTAAAAATGCGCCTGAAAATTGTAATTCCCGACAGCAAATGATAGCATTTGTGACAATTTATTTAACTGGCAAATTTTGCAATTCTGTTTTGTCAAAAAATATTATGATAAGTAATTCATATTACTTAAAACAGTTTATCAGATCATGTAAATAGTATTTTCAGCTATTTTATTTGATGGTAGTTACGATTTGCCTAGTAATCTAACAAAGGTGGCAAAAATTCAAAATAAAAATAGCATTTTCGACGATTTCAATCAATTTTCTTAGTTAAAATGGTAATTTTTACAAATAAGTCGAAACCTCTTTTTTCCGTGTATGCAGGTCGGTACACGTTCCATACGCATGACCTTGTGTTGTCGCTTTTATCAGTTTCACGAGATGTTCTTCATATATCAAATTAAAAGTACAGGTGCACTCATTTCTGAAATTGTTTTCACACATCATACTTTCTTTTACTGTCTAAACATTATTCATCACTGATAATCATTCGCGCACCTGATTTTTTGGAATGAGACAAATCACAAATCTCATTACTACAAGAGGCATATGGACGTCACCCGCATACTGCCTCATACGTCCGGTACAGGTGTTTTCCTTGACCTTAGACGCATTACAAAACTAGCTAGAGAAACTTCTAGAAATTATTATGCAACATCCTTGAAGAATATTCCGGAAACATAGCACGGGTGTGAACCAGTTGAAGGTTCTAGAGGCCGGTAAGTGTCGAGGAAAGAATTTGTATTTGGAATAGGACTGACATAGTAAGTATATTATTTTGAATACTTTAAGAAAATATTCAGAATTGTTCAATTAATTTAAATTAAACTAAATGCAAAATAAGTTTTTTGTTTGTTAAACGCATGTTTTCTTTCCTTTCCTGGAATCTTGCGCTTTTAAGTTAAGCGAAGTCTGCACCACAGTTCAATATTGTGATATGCCTTTTTATCAGCTGTATAAATACTCCTAAGTCTGATAAAGTAGAAGATAACATTTTCCTCATCAGCAAAGTGCAAGCCAATTATTCGTACCTCACTTTTTACTAAGCCAGATTTAGAGAGAACTTTTTCCTTCAGAAACATTTTTTCCTTCTCAACATTTATATATATAAAAATGTCAAGAAGGAAAAAAATCACGCTTGAAAATACATTGAACATACTTTATTTCTTTCATTACAGATGAAATAAAAGGACTGGTTGAAAAGATGGGACATATCGTAAAATGTCTAGGAAGAAAAGCCATCATTAGGATCATATTGAAGAAATATAATGGATCAATGCTATAAGTGTTTTGGAAACTGTGAAAAAAAATTGAAAAAAGAAATCATGAAGATGGTAGTAATACCAAAGACTATAGATGCGATATTTCAACACATGAATATTTTTTTATTCTTTTTTGTTTAGTAACATTAAACGGTAGCCTACTATTCATTAAACTCTTAAATATAATATTTCTTATTTTTAATTTAAAAATTCATTAGAAAACCGCATCATCAATCCCAAGCTGAAAATAACATTTCTGCAAGAGCAGATGACTCCGGATATTGTTTATGTTTAATACGCAGAAAAAAAAGAAAGTGTAACCTTCACCACGACTTCAGAGCGCTCTGCATGCAACCAAAATTCACTCCGCACGTGGTAAAACCCCACAACAATGGGTATATGGTTACCTTCACTTAGAGCAAACATAATCCTCTTACGAGAAGCAAAGCAGCACATTTCAGGGATGCCCCACAGTTATTTTGAGACAGGGAATAAAAAAATCGTACTACTCATTTTTGATAAAAACGATTTTTTCGTTTATCACGATAAAAATTCTCATTTTTCTCGAAAACGACACAAAATATGAATAGCACAGTTCATAGTTAAAAGTGTTCCCCATCCTGAAATCTATGAAATTATACTCTCACCAGATGTTTATTTTGTGTATTTTAACATTTAATCCAAAAAAAAAAAATGGAAAAAATCGATAGAAATCGACTAAAATAGCATTTATTTTAACGAACTTCAACTTTTTTTAAAGCGTTAGTTTTTAATTTAGTAACAATGTGAAGGACACGTTCCATGAATTTTTAAGGTTCCTGAGCTTCAAAGGCGGGGATAAATGAGTGTTTTTCTTCTTGTCTTTCTTGCCAAGATGTCTTTTAGTCACATCAGATAGATAAGAAATCATTTAAATGTTCTAACTGTGCAAAGATGATTTTCAGTATCGTCAGTTCCTATTTCTAATTCTTAAATGAATTAAAATTAGGAAGCATTCCTAACAGCAACAGGAAAATAAGTATTTAACGTAATCCTTCAAAAGATTAACTAAGTGTATTATTTTTTTTTAAAGAAAATGTACATCAAACTGGAGCGTGATGACAATGTAATATCTTAAATATATTATCAAACATGAAGACTGTTCTAGTTTCAGTGAACAAATAGTGCTGTAATATTTGATTTTGAACAAATTAAATTATACAACTCTTCTGTCATCATTATCATTTATTTATTAGTGGCTGCAATACACAAAACCAAACTGCACTTCTTGCTGATGGGTTCACCGTTAAAATAGTTTTAGGTGTTATATTAGAGAGTGTTTTAAGAAGTGGAGCTAATCAGAATTTCCCTTAGGATTCAAAATGGCGGCTACTAAAAAAAATTTCTTTCTGTTTTTCCTCGGAAAATATTTATTTTGTCGTGAAAATATATAGAACAAGAAATATACATGTCTTGAAACTAAACAACTTTTATGACAAACATTTTTCCAAAAAATCAATATTTGCGAAAATAATTTTTTAAAACCGGTTATTCACAAGATTCTAAAATTTCAAAGGCTAAGAACTAGTGTAAATAATGTGAGATGCACACTACCGATAGAAAGTTTGGGTACATTTTCTTTGACTGTTTGAAAATGCATTCTTCACTTCAAAGGTGAATATCTGTGCAGAAACTGAATCTACGACTTCGTAAGCAGAATCATTTGAAAGATTAGAAAATTTTGCGCTGAATCTGCCTAGGTTAAAATTATTTTAATAAATGAGTCAAAAATATTTAGCTTCAAAGTCCAAATTTTTTTTAGCAAAATTAATATTTTGAAATCTCGAGCTCAACTCTTTGCCAAATCTAGAAAAGTATTCCTGAAAATGTGGAAAAATCATAAGATCAAGACTAAATCCTACTCTATAAATCTAAATTAAAAGCATGATTAAATATTATGTAATTGCTGAATATTAATAAAGAAAATTTACTCCTGCAATAGAAATTTCGGGAAGCCAAAAATCCGAGATTCGTCGTTAACCTTCATTTGTTATAAGGTGCAACGTCAGATTCTATTAGATATACAATGGGATATAATAGAATCTGACGTCGCTCCTTATATAACAAATGAAGGTTAACGACGAAACTCGGACTTTGGATTCCCGAAATTTCTATTGCACGTCTAAATATTTTTTATGAATACTTAGACATGGAGAATTATTTATAATTTCAAGTGGTTGAAGATTTTGCGAATCCGCTTAGAAATAACCTTCTTCGATCATGTGCTTCAAATGTTTGACATTTTGAATATCATTGAATGTTGACAGTTAACACTAAATGCCGATATAAAAAAAATTGAATGTGACATACGATTTTTTCAAAAATACTGATAAATTTGATTACCGGCAAGGTTTGCCCGTATAACTGACTTTACATGAATCATAGGAACTTCCATTCCCGCAATTTTTTTTAACTTTTAAAAATTAAATGAAAAAATATTTAAAGCTAATGTTGATTTATTTTTTGTAAAAATAAACTCAGTTTAATGTCCTTTCACTGTAAAAAGTAGAGTTCTTTTTATATTAAGGATTATTTTTAGAGCGTACTGTTTTTATTTGCTAACTTCAGATTGATAAGTGATTCGCACTAGCGAAATAAAATGATGTACAGATGATTACGGTTTTAACATAACTTCAAAGTTCATGACATTCATGCTCAGGAGAAACAAGAATCCATTATGCTATTTGATTTTCACTTCGATCCTGTTTTAAGCCTATAAAGTAATACTAAAATGTTATTCATTACACGTATGCATCAAATTGAAGTGGGACTATTTTCCGGGGTTTTATTTTAATACCGAAAACCAGCCTTATATTAATACTTCATTTTCACCATATTCATGACACATGCAACTTCTCTATTGTGATAAAAATGGTTTAAAACAATAGCAATTATTAATTTTTCATTAAGTTTTGCACCTTACTGTCGCACTTCTCATTTATCGAACTTCTGGAAACAATAAAAATTTTCTACTGTAAAACACCCTTCCTCTCCTTTCCTTTAATTTATTTATATAAAATAAGTAAATTATTTTATCTAGAAAATAAGTCAATAATTTTATTAATTAAATAATTAAATTGATAAATATGTTCTCCAAGTATTACCGCATTTATTTAAGCCCATTTTTAAAATATGAAAGTCGTTTATAATTTAAAACAAAAAAAAACATATTTTCTTGAAAAAAATTACTTTTTATCAACTTTACTTTAACGAAACAAATATAATAATAAAATCTAGAGTTTGCTTCGCGAGATCTTCTATTAATTTAATTTCCTTGAATTTCCAGAAAAAAAAACTTTTCAAATTAAATGGAAATTGTAATGTGTCTCGTATTGTATCTTCGTATTTTACATGGAAAGAAACATTTCCTTTAAGTAAAGAAATAAACACTTATGTAAACACAATATTTTATTCATCTAATGGAATGCTTCATTGGTATAAATGCATCAAGTCTTTGTATCAAATAACTATCTGTTTACTTAATTAATATTTTTTTGAATTTAATAATTATTTCTTTGACTTAAACATAAAGACTTGATTCAAGTATGGAAAAATTAATTGATTCGAATGCGTCCTGATCAATTCAAAAAATCGAACTCATTAAATTAAATAAATATTTCTTTGAAGGACTAATCAGATTTCAACTAATCTAGACCTTTTGAGTCAAGGAAATCATTTTCTTGAATGTACGAAATACCTATTTTAATCAAGAAAATATAGCCAAAAGATTCATTTATTTAGATCAGCAAAAGATGTATGCCTGATTCAAATAAAAATTACTCCTGTGAAAGAATATTTTCTTGATCCTAAGAAATAGGATTCAAGTAAATGCATTTACTTGGTTCCAAAAATTCTTTTTCTTTCAGTGCATGCAATTACTTTTCATAAGAGTATTAAAAATTATACCTAAAAGTATTTAATGAAATAACATTATTACAGCAGCACATGCTGCGGCATATTTATCCACTCAAAGAAATAAAATTTATCTGGCGAAAGATAAATTTTATCTTTCGCCAGATAAATTTTATCTTTGAGTGGATAAATGGGCTGCAGCCTTTTTATTCAATTTGAAGATATAATTTATTCCTGGGGCTTACTGTGATGGCATAACCATTAGGGTGGGTCGAAACACTTTTTTTAAGTTTTTATTATGGCTAGCAAAAATCTTTTTCTACATATGAAAATAAATTCCCATAACTTTTTTAGAATTTTCAAAATGATATCTTTAGTTAGCAGAAACTTTTTGAAGTTTGAATCTTTGAAAACAGTGATTTTTTCGATATATTTCGATATTGTGTCACCATTTCTTCATCGAATCAGTTTTTTCTGTACAAATTTATATATTTTAATGTAGATACCGATTTTCAAAAACTTTTACTGTAAAAAAAATTGTCGTGATGGATAAATTCACGAAGAATATAATTTTTATTTGAAAATCGATATTTCAAATATAAAAATGATACGAAATCGTAAGAATTTTTTTCAATTATCTTTTTAGAGATCTTTTAAGACTTAAAAATACATCTTAATTTAGAAGAAAAAATTAAATTTTTATAAATGCGATTTTAGCGTATCATTAAGTAAATTAATATTTTTTGCAAAAAATGTTCGTGTCGCCAGCAATTTTGATGTTTTTATATAGTTTTTTACACTTATATCGAACTTTTGGTAAGACTAGCAGACATTTTTTTCATTGAAGGTGGATAAGTCAAGGACGAATGAAATAATAATTGTCGCACGTAGATTTCGGTGTGTTATTCACCCCTGTGAAATTAGCACAACAGCCGAAAGAATTTCAACTTCTTACATTCATTAGAGAACGTATTAGATTTGTGCAAAATTTGACCCTCCCCCGTTTTTGTCAAATGTCCACGTTTTGAGGCCCTCTGAACACGAAAAATAAGTTTTTACGAATGCGTCTGTATGTATGTATGTATGCACGTCTTTTAATTTTAATTTTTGAGCCAAACGACGCGAGATAAGAAAAAATGTCAAAAGATTAGAATTTGTGCTTTTAAGAAGTCAAATCGAATTGCCGTTAAACATTTCTTCATAGGACAGATCGTAAATCATCTAGATAATTTTTTAATCGTCTTTTTAATTATTTCTTTGTATATATTATACGGTGAGCGCAAAAAATCGATCGCGAAGCGCGAATATTATGATGAGAATGTATTCTTCAAGACCGATAGAGTCTTAAATGAAGACATTTCGTTTTTCATTTAAACTCAAAAACAAATTTTGTAATTTGTACATGAAGAATATGTAACACCGAGCGCGAACCGCGAGATCCACATATTTCGGGACGAGAAGCTCGACGACCGAATTCAACGGAATGGCAAAGATTTCAGAAATTAAACAAAAATTGAACAAAATTAAAATTAAACGAATTCAGAAAAATCAGTCCGAGAATAGATCAGCAAGTGACCTCAAGTAAGGGTTTCGTAGGCGTAGGCTTACATTTTCAAAAATGGTAATTTTTCTTATTCTTCTTATTATTATTTGACCCGTCCCTGAAGAGAAACAGACTGAAAGATAAGCTTCCAACATAGGGGCCTAAATAATTATATTTTCTTCATTTTTCTTATTTTTCAACTACTGATATGAAAAAAGAAACTATAATAGAGCAAATTTGATTGTTAATCTCAATTGTACATGCCAAAAGCTTCAATTTGAATCCCCCCTCCCCCGAAGAGAATCGGACTAAAAGATAAACTTCCAGCATATAGGCCTGAATAGCCAAATTTTCTCCATTCTTCTTATTTTTTAACCACTGATATAAAAAAAAGGAATTATAATATAGCAAATTGGATTTCCAATCTCAATTGCACATGCTAAAAGCTGCAATTTGAACCACCCCCAATGAGAATCGTACTAAAATACAAGCTTCCAGCATAAGGGTTTGAACAACCAAATTTTCCTCATTTTTCTTATTTTGTAACCACTGCTATCAACAAAAAAAAACTATAACATAGCAAATTTGATTTTTAATTTCAATTGTACATGCCAAAAACTTCAATTTGAACTACCCGCGAAGAGAATCGGACTAAAAGCTGAGCTTCCAGTATAGGGGTCAAAATAACCCAATTTTCCTCATTCTTCTCATTTCTTATCCACTAATATGTGTAAGAAAAAGTAAAGCAAATTCTATTCGTAATCTCGAACGTAAATACCAAAAGCTTCAAATTGAACTACCCCCGAAGAGAATCGGACGAAAAGCTGAGCTTCCAGTATAGGGGTCGATATAACCCAATTTCCCTCATTTTTCTCATTTCTTATCCACTAATATGTGTAAGAAGAAGTAAAGCAAATTCTATTCGTAATCTCGAACGTAAATACCAAAAGCTTCAAATTGAACTACCCCCGAAGATAATCGGACGA
>JAUMHM010083685.1:0-13083 GCA_032362435.1 Melikaiella ostensackeni
ACTAATGAAGGGAATTGACTGAAACTTTGACAGTAGGCTACTAAAAGAATGTACTGCACGATGGTAAAACTCTTTCGCGATAGCAGCGCCATCGGGCGGTGAGGCTAAGTACTTGTTGAATGACCCTCATCCATGATACATAATAAATTTGTTGATAAATTAATTTGCTTAATCAGAATTTTTTGGGATTTATGAAATGATACCCTTTTCAATATTCCTGCATCTACACGATTTTTCGTGAAGATGTATCATCGTGAAAACTGTCCGATTAAGCTTTTTTTACTAACATCGACAATAGGAGGTTTTTTTGCAAGTACGCGTGTCACCTTCGCCGTTACGTACTCAAGGCCCTGACGCAGCATCTCGCGACGCTCGATTTGTTTTCGCGGCATACTCCACTAATATCTCACCTGGAGCGACAAACAAAATACCAAAATGATCGTGAGACTTTACTCAACGAAGGGGTGTTTTAAATTTTTCCAAATTTCATCACTAAGAAAAAATGAGAAACAAAAAGCCAAACAATGTTTATTTACCTCGCTCTGTTTTTGGATCAACACGTGCAACGTATGATGTTAAATGGATGAAATCGATCGCGGTTAGTGTGGCCAAAGCCTTCGACACAACTTTGTCATGCTGGATGTCACCAAATATCTATATAGTGGCAATAAACCTAGACGAACCGAATGAAAGGATCGTTTTTCCATAAGGTGCAATGTGGGGTGAGGCCCTTTTGTTTGCTCGGTACCTCTTGGGTTAGGACCTTGACTGACTTTGATGAATTTTTAAAAAATGAAAAGAAAAATCATAATTTGTTTAGTTTACACGAAAGGGCATTTGCTTGAGGCGTCCAAAAATGTGTAAAAGTCAATTTCGAAAAATTTATGGAATAGGCTCTTTTGTTACCCGACCCTTCAAGTAATGACACAGTTGACGAATATTGAGTGTAATATTTGTTCGCTTGAGACATTTTGCAATTATTTAAACAATTTTCATTTCTTCAAAGTTTTTACAGCATTTCGCGTTACTATGTACTTTGACTGATGTCTGGAAATGAGTACGAAACGAAACCGAACTGAATGAGTAACTGTCCATGACTTACTGAAAAAAATGGTTCGAATGAATAAATATTTTAAACAATAAAATTACAAATTCTGAAATAAGAAAATACTAAATAATAAAGGGTATGGTGAAAGAGATTCGAAAAAGCTAGAATTTTTTCCACCTTTCATATGAAAAGGCACAAGCAAATGATTATTAATTGTTTTAAATAATTTGCAAATTTTCTTTCACAAAAATATTACTCTTAACATTCATTACCTGTATCATTTATCCCGAAAATACTAACTTTTCATGATTTTCAGAGGTGGGGGGAGAAATGGTTTAAACAAATCGAAATATATTTGAATAATTAAAAGATGTCTTAAACGGAAAAATTTTACTCTCAATAGTCGTTAATTGTGTCATTGCTTAAAGAGAAGACTAAATTTTTACGATTTTGTCGAAAAAAGAAATTATTATACAAATAGACATTGTTTGAAAAATTGAAAAACATGTTAAACAAAAAATAAAACTCTTAACACTTATCAACTGTATCATTCATCCGAAAAATAATAACCTTCCACGATTTATTGGGAAAAAAACAATTCGTTTAAACAAATCATAAGTGGTTTAAATAATTGAAAATCAGCTTTTAAATATTCAAAAAATAGTTTATTACCGAGTAACAATCATTAATGCCAAAAAGTTTCAAACAATTCGTCTTGAGCATGAATTTTACATAAAATTGATATTTCTCATTTTTTGGGGTACTTTCCGGGCACAATACAGGAGGTTGCTGGCTTTAAAATTAGAAGTCATCATATAAAAATTATTCCTTGAACATTTCATAAGACGCGACTAAATTTTGCTTTATAAAAATTTGATAACAAGTAGTGGTTTATCCCATTTGATTGAAAAATGAGCTTTTCTAATTTAAAATCTCATGTCAATTTCAAAATGCCGGGAGCATGGGTTCATATTCACTGAATAAAAAAAAAATAGGAAATTTATTTCTTCAGAAACCTCACAAAATGGGCGTCGTTGCTATTTCGCATCAACAAAATTTTTGAAATGCATTTTTGGATCAGAATCAAATGGTGCTATCAGTTTTTCCGTAATCTCCATTTTTAAACGAATTTTTTCAACAAAATGGTTTAAGCAACCGAAATTGAAAATTATTCATTTTGAAAAATCATCTTTTAATGAAATGTTTTCACTCCAACATTCAGTTTTCTACTGTGTCAACTAATCTGCCCATGGGACTTAATAGGTTAAAAAATTGTTAAAAAATGTATAAGTTGTTATAAAGTTTTCAAATTATGAAAAATTTCCGTTACTGATACCAATCTAGAAATAAATTACGTCGCTTTTAAGACAGAATAATTTTTTTGTACAACAAACTGATACACTGAAGAATTTGTTTAAATAAATTGTTGATCACAATTAACTTGTACATAAAAGTAATTACTCATGTCTCTTGAGTACATATGTATTATTTTCAATCAATAGCGAGTTTATTCAGGCAATTTTCTTTTAGATAAAGAATCATATTCGTAAAATGTCGAGTTTTGTCACTTTAGAATAATGCTAAGAAGAATGTTTATAAGGGAATTTTTTTTACTTTTTCATATCTCAGATATTTATTCAACACAAGTATGCATATCTCTGAGTCGCAGCGAGAGAAGGTTGCTTACACACACACAATAGCACGCTCAAACAATTCGAAAAATCGCACTCCCTTGGGATTCGAAGCCTACCTAAACATGCTAAATCTAAACCATATACTCGTATATCTATTAGCGCACGCACTAACCGACTGAGCTATCGAATCGCTTGGATTTTGTAGACAAAATCCCAGCCAAGCTTTTTCAATTGAAGGCCAGAGCTAACTGCAAGAAATATATTTTTGATTTTTCTGCTTCATACACATTTTATGAATGGGTGGATTTAAAAATATTTTATTTCTAAATTTAAAATTGATATGTTATAAAACAAAATATTTTCTCATGAAACTTAAGTAAAATATTTGTATATTATATTATTAGATGTTCATATTATAAAATGTTTCAAATTCAAATTTGTAAGAAGTATGTTTGGAAAAATGTTTGTATTCTCGAAAATTGAAATTTGAAAAGATCCTCGGCAGTATAACGAAGCTAGAACCGAACGAGTTACGCTTGCCTCGAAAGAGATTTGGCTTAATGATATAATAATAATAACGATTGTTTACTAGGGAATTTTTTTATATTTTGAGTTTTATTTTATTATTTCCAACCAAATAATAATCATTCATGGGTAATATAGTAGGTAGTCACGGAAATATTTGATTAATTTGTGATTTTTCTTCGAACTTCGTAGCTCTAAAATTCAAAGCATTTATTACTTCCATATTCATTAGGTACCTTCAGAATTTTTGTCTTATAATAAGAAGCTTTCAATCTTAATGGACACAGTAATACGTTTTAACTAGTATTTACTACATAAGGTACCTTTAGCAAAAGTTACCTTATTGAAAGGAATAAAAATAAAATTTATATCACATTTAATATTATTAGCTCATCCAACATTCATTTATAGATATGGAAATGATCTGATCTAGTAACTGCAACCTAACAGTTTGGAAAAGTTACCCGTACTCGAGCAATAGTTACTAGTACAATAATACCCCAAAATGTAATACAATACTTTTTATAAATATTATTTTAACATTTTTCTTCGTGTATTGTCAAGAAGGTTTTGTGCTGGAAACTTATTGAGTACCTACAATTTTAGCTGAAACATTATAGTTTCAGAGCATACGGCTTAGAAATTTAAAAACAAGGACATTGCAATAAAAAAACTATGCGAATTTTCAATAACTAAAATTGAATATTGTCGAAAAAAATGACCCGGATGTCGAAAAGGTTCTTTGGAGTAGAATGACCCATATATATGTAGATCGTCGATAAAATCAATTTTGTGCACTAAAATCGCCATCGGATAACGCTCGAAGAGCGAATGACAAGGCACTTCCCGAACTGATGAAAATTAATTCGACGAGCAAACAACCACACACGTTCACTTACATTCGCAGTTATAGGAAAAGATTTACATTCGCCAGATTTGCTTTATTTGGGGTATGGGGAATCGATGAAGTAATTACGCTAAAAGGGAGGAAAATATTGTTCAAACTATCAAAGTTTTTTCATCTCTACAGCCTTTTCATATTATGTAAAAGATAAATAAACAAAATCACTTCAGTAATTTTATATCGTAATCAGAGTATCTATCTGACTGGGAATTCTTATTCCGAAGAAGTTAATTTTAAAAATCCCTGTTCCAAGTCAGAATTCATTACAGTTTGAAACTTCACTCTCCCAAATTTCGGAAAAAGGGGTTACTATATTTCTGAATTATAATGGAATATTTTGTGGATAAATATGATTTTGACTTGGAACAGAGAATTTCGAGAATGAATTCAATTGTGACTTAGTATAGGGATTTTGGTGAAAGAATTATAATTCTGAATGTGGACGGGGAATATATAAATTAAATATGAAGAAATTCTAGTAAAGAATTTTAATTTCAACTTTGGAACAGGGAATTTTTGGAAATGAATGTATGTAATTGTAACTTGGAACAGGAAATTTTCGTAAAGATTTTTAATTTTCACTTTCAAACAAGGAGTTTTGTAAAGAATTATAATTGTGTCTTTGAACTGAGAATATTAGACATGGGATGAGAATTTTCGGAAAAAAATCTGATTCAGAAGAAGGAAATTTGAAGAAAAATCCCTGTTCCAAGTCAGAAATCGTTACAGTTCTAAAATTCTCTTTTCCAAATTTTGGAAAAAGGGAGTTACTGTATTTCTCAATGATAATAAAAAAATTTGTCAATAAATATAATTCTGACTTGGAACAGAGAATTTTGGGAATGAATTTTATTGTGACTTGGTATAGGGAATTTTTTAAAAGAATTATAATTTTAAGTTTGGACGGGGAATAAATAAATTAGATATGAAAAAAATTCTCGTGAAAAATTATAATTTTAACTTTGGAACAGGGAATTTTAAGAAATAAATGTATGTAGTTGTAACTTGGAACAGGGAGTTTCCGTAAAGAATTTTAATTTCCACTTTCGAACAAGGAATTTTGTAAAAATTTATAATCGTGTCTTGGAACTGGAAATATTGGACATGGGACGAAAATTGTCGAAAAAAAATTTTGATGCAGAAGGAGGCAATTGAAAAAAGATCCCTGTTCCAAATCAGAATTGGTCACAGTTTGAAACTTTCCTCTTCCAAATTTTGGAGAAAAGGGGTCACTGTATTTATGAATTACGATAGGAAATTTGGTAAATAAGTATAATTATGACTTAGAACAGAGAATTTTGGGGATGAATTCAATTGTGACTTGTATAGGAAATTTGGTAAAAAAATTATAAGTCTGAGTTTGAAGGGGGAATAAATAAATTAAACATAAAAAAATTCTCGTGAAGAATTATAATTTTAACTTTGGAACAGGGAATTTTAGAGAATAAATGTAATTGTAACTTGGAACAGGGAATCTCGTTAAGAATTATGTATAAGTAAGGCGTTAGGGCAGGAAATTTTCGTAATGAATTATTATTCAACTTGGAGAACATAATTTTTCACATGGAACGGGAGTTTTGCAAAATAATTTTAATTTTGTTCAAGGAGAAGGGAATTAGAAATAATCTCTGTTTAAATTCAGAATTATAATTCTTTTACAAAATTCTGTATCCCAAATCAGAATTTTAATTCTCACGGCCAAAGTTATCTGATGTTCCAACTCAGAATTATAATTCTTTCCCAAAATTCCCCGTTCCAGAACAGGAATCTTTGACGTCTTTTAAAATGTTTAGAAATCTCTTGAAATCTTCAAAAATCTTTTGAAATCATCCAAATCTTTCGAACTCTTTTAAACTGACCTGTAAAAATGAACAATTGACCGGGAATTTAAAATGATCCTTCGGTAGACAACCTGGTAATGCGACTTAGAGAAAAATAGAAGAGAAATAATTATTTTTTCCAAAAAAAAAAAACATCATAGAAAACTTTAAAATAATAATTATACTTTCTCATATGAGCCTAATTTAAATAATTTGTGAATCATGTGTAGTGTTATGTTAATGAAGTTCGGTTTTGAAGTTTAACGTATTTGAATTTCCACATGATTCGAATTTCCGGGAATTTCGAAATCGTATAATACCTGCAATTGAATATCCTTCGAATCAAACATTTTCGAGTCGAAGACTTCAAAATTGCATGTATTAAAATTAGAAACAATTTTGGAATCACTAGTGTTTGAAATCGATCTCTTTTGAATTTTGTGAAATATCAGTATTTTCATATGACAATTATTATATTTTAGATTGAAAAAATCTTAACAGTCAAGCAATTTTAGACTTAACGCTCAAAATTCAATATAGTTATGTCTTCAAATATTAAATATTTTCTGATAAAGGTATTTTACATTAAAAGCTTTTAAAATTGAACACATAAATTCAAATTCAAAGCTTTCGAAATTAGACAATCTGCAAAGGGAACGTCTACTAATTACGTAAGGATGATTTTTGGAATTTCCACCCCCCCTCCCTTGTATTGTAAGGATTTGTAAGATTCTTCTACCCCCACCCCCTTCTTACGTAAGATTTTGTATTTTTTACTCAGTAATCTACAATACATCAATTATATTCACTCTTAACTAAATTTCAGAAACTTTGAATGATTTCCAGTGATTTAGAAGGATTTCAACAGATTTCAAGGCATTTCAAGGTATTTTAAAGGAATACAAAGTATTTCAGAGAATGACACATTTCTACGGAATTAGCGAGATTTCTAGAGCTTCTTAGGGATTTCATAAAATTCCAAGAGATTACAATAGTTTTAGGGTATTTCAAACGATTCCAGAGAATTACGAGAGGTTTCAAAGATTTCAAATGGTTTAAAGAGATTTCAAGAGTTTTAGGAATTTTGAAGGATGTCAGGGAATTTTAATGGGATTTCATAAGATTTGACAGGACTTCAAAGATTTTTGAGGATTCTAAGAGATTTAAAGAGATTTCGATGATTTCACGAGATTTCAAAAGATTCAAAAGAAGAATTCATTAGAAGAATTTCAGAAGATTTTACGGAATTTAAGGGATTTCCACATATTTTAAAGGATTTTAAGGGATTTTAATGAAATTTTGAAGGTTTTAGGCAATTTCAAAGGTTTTCACGGAATCTCTAAGAATTTTAGGGGATTTCCACGGCTTTTAAAGGATTTCAAGAGATTTCCAGGAAGCTCAATCGATTTAAAGGGATTTCAAGCAATTATAATTTACGATATCCTAAGAATTCAAAGGATTTCGAGGAATTTTCACATGATTTGAAAATTTTTGAGGGATTTACATAATTTCCAAAAGATTTCACGGGATTTCAAATGATTGCAAAGATTTCCAAGAATCCTACGAGATTTCATGAAAGGTGCTGCACTTTGCATTTTTCAATCTTTGCGATTTATGGACCACCCTAGTGTACACCAGATTTCATGAATGGTAAACTCCTCGACTCTATTTATTGGACGTATGTAATGTGAAATATTGCACAATAAATACGAATTTAATAAATAAAAAAGAATCCAGAGAATTCAATGAATTTTTTTTAGATTTTCATTTTTTTAAATTTACCTTGCATACTTTTAAATTCACTTGAATTTTTTTTAATTCACTTTGAATTTTGATCAATTTCATTTAATTCTTCTTCCTTACCTTGAATAGTATAAAAAGAAATTTCAACAGCAAAAACAGGTTTTGATGAGCACATTGAGAAAAAATAATTAGGAAGAGTAACCTTGCGTAAGAAATGCTTTAGACCCCCCCCCCTCCCCTCTTCCAAGTAAGGATTCATAAGAGTTTCCTGATCCCCCCTTCAAAAAAAGCCTTAAATAATTAATGAACGCTCCCAAATGAGAAACATTACAAATTTTACATTCTCAAAATAGAAGCATTCAGAATTTTATAATTTTTATTTTCAGGTTAACAGAGTTGAATAATTTCAACAGTAGGCATTTACAACTGGAAATTAATTAATTTGATCATTCAAAAATTGGACAATTTCAAATTTATTGTACGTTAAAAATTCCATCAATTTCAATTTAACGTCTTTAGAATTATCCAATATCCAATGTGAAGCCTTCAATATCTTACCTATAAATTGCAGGTAATCTGAACCTAAAAATTAGACTTTTTTGAACTGAAGCTTTCAAAATTGAACTATTTTGAGTTTAGGGTAGTGAAATAAGACAGACTTAAGAAGAAGCCATAAAAATTGTACACTTTTGAAATAGAGACGTTTGAGATTGAAAATTATTTAATTAAATACATCTAAAATTGAAAACTTTGAACCAGAGCCTAAAAGACTGAACAGTTTTAATTTAAAGCACTGAAAAATTTAAAATAGTATGAAAAGACATATTTTAATACTAGAATATTTGAAAATCTTTCTTAATAGTCAATACATTTCCGAAAAATCCATACAAACTTTTGATGATTCTTAAATTTGAGAATACTTTCCAACTCAAACAATAAACAATTAAGGAAATTGAATTGTTTTTCATTTGAGAATGTTTCAAATTGAAACATTTCAAACTCGATGCCTTCTGAACAAAAAATTTCGTAATTAAAAAGCATACATGCAATTTCAAATTGTCATTATTAGAAATCTTGTTTTATTTTCTTGTTTGAATTTAAAAAAATAAAATTTCTGGATTTTATAACTTAATAACAATTTAATGTACAAAGAAAGAGAAATTAAAAATCATTTCAACAAGAAAAGTTTCGAATAGATTTATTAAATATTCGAAGGTGATTCGAAATAGGAATTTCATGCTTAAATCTGTTAATCCACTTCTCTAATTTAGCCCTAAATTCGCTTCTGGTTCACGTACGCACTTGAACATACGCGCCGAAAATTTATAATCAACGGCCATACCTCGAGGCCTTGATTGCTTGGAATCACCGGCTTTTGATTGAATTCTAGTTTCTTCATTCTGTTTCCTTTCGTCGACCTATTGGACAAACGAAATTTCTTAGGGAAATAACTTTCCTCTAAATTTCCGATTGAATAAAAATCACAGTTATTTCCTGATCATTGGGAACTCTGAAAATATTTCTTTGTAATTTTATTTAAAAAATATATGACAACTTCTATATAATATTAATAATAGAAATAATCTTCAGTTAATGTCCCACTCATTAACAATTTTTTTTTCGAATCTAGAGAAACAGTTTTTCTACCATTTAATCATCTATAAATTAAAAGTTCGCTCTAATTGTAGAGCTACACGGGAAAAGATTAATAAATATCGAAGAAACGAAGAACAGGAATGAATTTTTGGGAAATGTGCTGGGCTGCTCAATCATTTGATTCACTTTTAGTCTTTTTTTAGTCAACTTTTTGAGATGAAGTCACTATAGTTACTTTTTAGAATGAAAAGATTACTTTAGTCACTTTTCTTTGAATAAATTAGAGCAGAGAATCCACAGGTTAACCAATTTTAAATTCAGGTCTATACCTATTTCTGAATCTTCTTGAATTTTTTGGAATTTTTTGGAATTCCCTTGAAATCTACTGGATTCAATGGATCATTTTTGGATTTTCAGTTTTTTTTTTTAATTCACACTGAAGACTTTTAAATTCATCTTGAATTCTTAGGCATTGCATAAAATCTTTTTTGAATTCCCTTGAATTATTCTAAATTCACTCCAATTTTACTGAAATTGATTGTTTCCAATTCACAAGAATTTTTTGAAAATTCACTTTGAGTTTTGATCAATTTCATTGATTTCTTCTTCCTTCTCTTAAATTCTTCTCAATTCGCTTGAATTTTATTCCAACTTATTGGTTTTTTATTTCATTTTTTGAATTTTCTTTCAATGCACTTGAATTCTGTTTTCTCCTATTCTATTTAATTAGATCGAAATTTTCAGATTAAATTTTTTTTTTTAATTCACTAAAATTTTTATGAATTTCGTCAAAGTCTCTTGAAATATTCTAAATTCACTTCAATCCTACTGGAATTGATGCAAGATTTTGGATTCTTTGCAATTTATTTGAATTAGTTTGGAATTCACCTTGAATTATTATTAATTTAACCTGACTTCTTTTGAATTCACTTGAATTCTTCTAAATTCACTCAATTCTAATCAATTTGAGGGACTTTTTTGAATTTTTTTAGTTTATTTTTAATTTACCCTGATGCATTTTGAAATCATCTTGAATTTTAGCATTTCATCGAATTCTTTTGAATTTCTTTAAATTCTTCTGAAGTCACTGAGTTCTACTCAATTCAATATTTCAATTTCTTTAGTTTCTTAAATTAACCCTAAACTCTTTTAAACTCGCCTTGAATTCTTAGGCATTTCATCAAGTTCTTTTGCATTTCCTTGAACTCTCCTAAATTCACTCCAAATTTAATTAATTTAATGAATTCTTCAATAGTTTTTAGCTGTTTCAAGTTCACTTGCACTTTTTGAAAATTGATTTCAATTTTTTATGAATTTCATTGATTTCTATTTTTTTTCCTAAAATTCTTCAAAATTCAATAATTCTATTCACTCCCATTTATCTGAATACAATGAAATTTTTTTGAATTAAAAAAAATTTGGTCCATTCACTTAAATTATTCTAAATTCACCCCGAATTCTTCTAGATTCTCACTGAATTCGTATGAGTTTCCTCGAATTCTCTGGATTCCCTCGAATTTAAATAAAATTCGCTATAATTTTACAGAAATCAATAAAATTTTTTGACTTTTTTCAATTGATTTAATTAATTCAATAGATTCTCAAAAGAGGTTTGAGTTGTTTCAAATTCACTAGAATATAAAAGAAATCACCTAGAACTTTGATGAATTTCTTGGAATTCTTTTCATTTTCCTTAAATTTCCCTAATTTAGCTAACTCTATTCACTCCAATTCATTTAAAGTCAATGGTTTCTCCAACTTTGAAAAATTTGTTCTATTCATTCAAGTTATTCCTAATTCACCCTGGATTCTTCTAAAATAATTTTGAATTCGTATGAATTTCATCTAATTCTCTGGAATTTACTCAAATTCTTCCAAATTTGCTCTAATTTTACTGAAATCAATAGAATATTTGGATTTTTACAATTTATTTGGAATTCAGCCAAAATTCTTATTGATTATTCATTCTGAATTTTTCCAATTTTTTTTGCATTACCTTAAGTTTTTGCAACTTCACTCCAAATTCATTCTATTTAATGAATTTTAAAAATATTTTTCAATTGTTTTCCATTTACTTGAATTTTTTTCAAATTCGCTTTGAATTTGGATAAATTTCATTTAATTCTTCTTCCACTTGAATTCCTTTGAGTTCGCTCGAATTTTATTTAATTTTTTGGTTTTTTCTTTTACTTTTTGATTTTTTTAATGCACTCAAATTCTGTTCAATTCACTAAAATTCTTATGATCTTCGTCAAAGTCTCTTGAGTTTCCTTTAGTTCTTCTAAATTCATTTTAATTCCACTAAAATCAATGGAATTCCTTGATTTGTTTAAAAATTGATTTGAATTCTTTTGAAGGTAACTCAAATTGTGTTGAATTCTTATAAATTTTCTTGAATTTTCGTAAATTCACTCCAAACCTAATCAATTCAATGCATTTTCAAAATAGTTTTCAATTGTTTTAAGTTCACTTGAATTTTTTTAAAATTCACCTTGAATTTTTATGAATTTCATCGAATTCTACTCATTTTTCTAAAATTCCTCTAAATTCACTAATTCTGTTCACTCCCATTTATCTGAATACAATGAAATTTTTTTGAATTTAAAAAAATTTGTACCATTCACTTAAATTATTCTAAATTCACCCTGAATTCTTTAAAATTCTTATTGAATTCAGATGAATTTCATCAAATTATCTGGAATTCTCTTGTGTTCTTCTAAATTGTTATTAATTTAACTGAAGTCAATGGAATATTTCGGATTGTTTGAATTTTTTGCAATTCATTTGAATTTATTTGAAATTTACCCTTAATGCTCTTGAATTCTTCTAAATTCCCTCATGAATACTTGCTAATTCATTTCAAATTTGATGAATTCAATGCATTTTTTCGAATATTTTTGAATTGTTTTGAGTTTACTTGAATTTTCACGTAAGGTTGGGATTTTGTAGCATCTCTGAATTGGTTTATTCTCATCTCATGAATTTTCTTCCAATTTATTGAAATTTTGTTGACTTTGCCTTGAATTTTGTTGAGTTCACCCCGAATTTCGTTCACTCTCATTCTTTTTACTTCGATGGACGATTTTTAAATCTTTAAAATTCTGTTCAATTCACTCAAGTTCTTATGAGTTCCGTCAAAGTCTCTTAAATTCTTCTAAATTCACACCAATTTTACTGGAATCAATGGAATTTTGGATTTTTTCAATTCATTTGAATTTAACTTGAATTGCTTCGAATAAATTCTGAATTCTTATAAATATATCCTGAATTATTCAGAATTCATCTGAATACATATAAATTTCGTCGAGTTCTTCTGAATTCAAAATACCATTAAGTCACATTATTAATGCACATTAGTCACTTTTTAGGTTAGAAATTGGTCACTTTTGGTCACTTTTTGTTTTAATTATGTCACTCTTTCCACTTTTTTCGAATAAATTAGGCTGTGACAGCCCTGAAAATGTGGTATTCGTTTTTAAATCTCAATTAACAGAATTAGAATGGGAGTTAAATTCCCTAAGTTTTCTTTCAAAATCTCGGAGTGTCTCTGAAAATGTAAACCATTTTTTTAAAATTTTATGCTTCTAAACTTATAATCTGATTTCATTAAATTCTTATCTCTTGGAATTTGCTTTACCTTCATTCAAGAGAAAATTCTCTTTAATTAGTAACAATTTACAGCGGCACGCTGCGTTTGCTGTTTGCTTTATGCTTCTAATTTATGAATAATTTTCGAGGGCAAAGCGGAATAATATAGCATTTATGGATAATTTAATCATAAAGTTTTTTATCTATAATTTTCTAGAAACATAT
>JAUMHM010083686.1:0-13082 GCA_032362435.1 Melikaiella ostensackeni
AATATCTACAGGTAAGAAGAAATTACTGACTATATAGAATCAAGAATACTGACAAATTGTGCCTTGGCGGGTTCTGACCATATATTTTTGGTTATAAGTATGAGTTTACATCTGAAATAACTAATTGCAGGTAGTATTTCAAATAAGAACACTTTATCACAGGCACTTTGGGCGTTCGTAAATAGTACACAGCTATTCGTAAATTATTTCTACCAATGAGCAATTCCATGTCCAATCATCTGAAGAGTTTTGGCTTTTGTTAGTAATTTCCATGAAAATTCAGGTATCTGTTCACGTAGCTCTCAAAAGAAAAACCATTGAATAATTTTTTGAAAATTACCAACAAATTGGGAGATATTTGAAATTGAAAATTTTGATCCTTTTTTCTTTGAACTTTCCTAAGTTTGGTGAGTTCAATGATGCGCCTTATTGCGCATAATGAGAAAATACACCTTCATAGCATTAAAATCACCAAAATAATGAAAGTTGAAAAAAAAGACTGAAATTAGCAATGTTGAATAACTCCCAAGTTTTTTGAGTTTCTCAAAAATTATTTAAGGGGTTTCTTAACATCAAAGACGAGGAATACTAAAATTTTCATCGAAATTACTCTCATTAGCTGAAATCCTTTAGATAATTTGACATGGAATTGCTCTAATACTCTTGCAACTTTGAAAAGTAGGCCGATTTAAAATTCTTCAACATGTACATAAAATCTATGCAGGAAAATCTGAAGTTTGAAAATCCTAAAATCTAATAAAATTGTTCTAAGAAACGATAAATGATAAAATATAACTCATCCCTAAACATTCTTGCAAATCTGAATTTTTGACTAGACAGTCTCAACAGATGAATATATTTTCTTGATAATTAAGTTAATAACACTAAAAAAATGTCACATATGAACGTATTCAAAAGTACTGCACTTTGAATGTCGAAAAGCAGATTTCCAGAGAATATCTCGTGAATGCGATTCAACACTTAGCAATCCCATATTTTTTGTTTCGCATTCAATCGCATTCAATAGCATTGAAACATATAAGAACTCTCGCTTTAACACTTATTGAACGCGGAATCTCTCACTCCGCATTCAGACGTATTCCAGATTTAGGCGTTATATGCGAACTCTCGCATTTAAAAGTATTGTGCTTCCATCCTTATCTGAGCTTGTCACAAAGGAGATTTCCAGACAACTTCTTGTGAATGTGAAGCAATACTTTAGGCTGTTTTGAAACTCACACTGGATCACATAGCTTTGCACTTTCGTTGAATCATCGCTGATTTTGCACTGACAATCAGATTTGACAATGAATACAACAAAAACACTGGTGGACACTAGTTTGACAACTTGCGACATTTCGAAACAAGCATCGCTTTCACGCTCGCAGAAAAAAAGACAGCCTCATGCGCAGTACGAAACTACGCAAGGATGTTCTCCGACGTTTCCAGGTTGCGATTTTTATCAGAATTAACAGATCTTTTTGCAAAAATGCCTCTTTCTGTTTTCTCTTTCTCCTTCATTGCCCAATTCGTTGTAGCCTGGCTAGCTTTTATTATAGCCGTCGATGTTCCATCGTCGCTCTTTCTTCTGTTTTACTGGTCACACGGAGGCATGACATTTTTTTTGGATCCCGTGCAGCCTTCTGTTCCCGTCTCCTCGTGCCACCATGTCGAGATGCTGGTAATGGACGAGGTCAGGGGAATTCCTCAAAACTTGGCCATTGCCACTCTCCTGCTAGCTGCGACAGGAACTTTCTGAGTGCGTCATTCACTTGTTTCGAACAGATTTTCAAATATTCTCATGGCATCTTACTGTCTGCCACGATACTAACTTACTGGATCCATAATTCACTTGTTTTGAGCTGAATGTCAAATGTTTTCATGGCATCTTATTGCTAGCTGCGACAGGAACTTTCTGAGTCCGTCATTCACTTGTTTCGAGCTGATTGTCAAATTTTTTCACGACATCGTACTGCTTGCCACGACACTAACTTTCTGATTCCGCCATTCACTTGTTTCGAACAGATCATCAAATATTCTCATAGAATCTTACTGCTTGTCACGACACTAACTTTCTGGATCCGTTATTCAGTTGTTTCAAGCTGATTGTCAAATGTTTTCATGGCATCTTATTGCTAGCCACGACACTTTTTGAGACAGCTATTCACTTGTTTCGAGCTGATTGTCAAATATTTTCACGGAATCTCATTGCTAGCCGCGACACTCACTTTCCGAGTCCGTTATTCATTTGTTTCGAGCTGATTGTCAAATGTTTTGGCCACATCTGACTGACTGCTACAATACTAACTTCCTGATTCTGCCATTAACTTGTTTCGAACAGATTTTCAAATATTCTCATGGCATCATACATCCTGCCACGATACTAACTTTCTCGATCCATAATTCACTTGTTTCGAGTTAAATGTCAAATGTTTTCATGGCACCTCATTGCTAGCTGCGGCAGGAACTTTCTGAGTCCGTCATTCACTTGTTTCGAGCTGATTGTCAAATGTTTTCACCACATCTTACTGCTTGCCACGATACTAACTTTCTGATACCGCCATTCACTTGTTTCGAACAGATCATCAAATATTCTTATAGCATCTTACTGCCTGTCACGATACTAACTCTCTCCATCCGTTATTCAGTTGTTTCAAGCTGATTGTCAAATGTTTTTATGGCATCTTATTGCTAGCTGCGACACTAACTTTCTGAGTCCGTTATTCACTTGTTTCGAACAGATTTTCAAATATTTTCATGGCATCTTACTGCCTGCCACTATACTAACTTTCTGGGTGCATAATTCACTTGTTTCGAGATGAATGTCAAATGTTTTCATGGCATCTTATTGCTTGCCACGACACTAACTTTCTGAGTCTGTTATTCATTTGTTTCGAGCTGATAGTCAAACGTATTGGCCACATCTTACTGACTGCTACGATATTAACTTTTTTAATCTGCTATTCACTTGTTTCGAACAGATTTTCAAATATTCTCATGACATCTTACTACCTGCCACGATACTAACTTTCTGGATCAATAATTCACTTGTTTCGAGCTGAATTTCAAATGTTTTCATGGCATCTTATTGCTAGCTGCGATAGGAACTTTCTGAATGCGTCATTCACTTGTTTCGAGCTGATTGTCGAATGTTTTCATTAAATGTTACTGCTTGCCACGACACTAACTTCCTGATTCCGCCACTCACTTGCTTCGAACAGGTCGTCAAATATTTTCGTGGCATCATACGGCCTGCCACGATATTAACTTTCTGGATCCGTTAGGCACATGTTTCGAGCTGATTGTTAAATGTTTTCATGGCATCTTGTTGCTGGCTGCGACACTAACTTTCTGAGTCCGTTATTCACTTGTTTCGAACAGAATTTCATATATTCTCATGGCATCTCACGACCTGCCACGATACAAACTTTCTGGATCCATAATTCACTTGTTTCGAGCTGATTGTCAAACGTTCTTATGGCATCTTATTGCTAGCTGCGACACTAACTTTCTAAGTCCGTTATTCACTTATTTCGAGCTGATTGTCATACTCTTTTGCCACATCTTATTGCTCGCCACAACACTAACTTTCTGTTTTCGCCATTTACTTGTTTCGAACAGATTGTCAAACATTCTTACGACATCCTACTTTCTGCCACGATACTAACTTTCTTGATCCGTTATTCACTTGTTTCGAATAGGACTTGATCATTATCTGTCAGCAATATTAATTGTACTGCACACTTGTGTTTCAAAACACATTGCGACGCTTTTGTGAATGAAAGGAGAGGCAAAAAAAAGATAATGAAAAATGCAACCAAAACAAATTATTTTTCTCTCTCTCTAGGCCGATCAATAGTTGTTGATCACATTTTGTGCCACAGTAGTCGACTCTCTATTTGTGAAATCGATCTTGAAAATGTCTCTAATTCTGACAAGGAGGGCGCCTCTCTTTTCGACTCTGAATCTTATGGACTTTCCCATACCCTTTTTTGTAGAATAATTCAAAAAAAATTTAATTTTGATGAATTTGATTAAAGTGTGTGTATTTTCAGGTTATGTGTGTTACAGCTTTACTTTCAAACTATACAATATTTTTGGCCGGAAACTTAGGGCAAGCAAAGAAATACAGAAATTAATGTCCCGGAACTAACCTTGTTTTTAGGTAATTAGAAAAGTTTATTTCATAAGTGATTTGTATGTGGCGAAAAATCGATTCTTACCTCAAAATAGTGCACGTACATAAAATTTTTATTAATCAGAATAATTTTTTTTTAAATTTTATCAAGCTAAAAAAGAGTTCGGGGACGTCCGTTATACTATATTATAGCATGTCCAAATTCAGTTTTTTTTATTTTAATTTTTGTTGACGAAAAGCCTAGGGAACTGAACGCAATTTACCATACGCCGAAGTATCACATGCCCTTAAATCAAATAATGAAATTCCTCATGTTGAATGCATTAGGCTTCTCATTCAGCGGACTGTTGCAACTCACAAATATTGTTGCCTCTCTTTTTTCACGACAAATTTAACTACGATCCCTAAAGAAGCTCAAACGCAGTTTTATGTTCAGAAGAAAATATACATACCACAAGGAAATCGGTGTTGTCGTGTTCATATAATCGAAAATCGTATAATTGATGAAAATCTTGGTCTCCTAAAGGTGCATTTTAACACATCAAGTATTACTCCATTAGAGTTCTCCACAGTGATGAAAACCCTTTGTATAAGGTGTGATTCAAATTTATTCGATAAAGAAGGTGATTATAGTTTTTCCGAATAATAATTGAAAGTGTTTACAGCATTGAATTGAGAACAACTAGTTGCTCCTGAAGAGATGTTGATCTCGTTGCGAAACAGCCAATTTCGTTCGGTATTCAAGCACTCCTAGTATTTTTGTTCAAATTACGCACTGGGAACTCTAATAAAATGCTTTCTTCTATCTTACGGATAGAAAATGAACATGATGTATCGGATTATTCTGCCAGTGTGATGCAATTTTTTGAAAACGACTTTTTGCCACATCGTTTCGGTTTAGGTTCTCTTAACAGAGATAATCTTATTCAAGATCATAGAACTGATTTGGCATAAGAATTGTTTGACGCCAACGATCAATTATCCTTAGTTTGTGATGGAACGTACGCTAAACATCAAAAGAGCACTAATGATGAATATCAGAGGAAATCTAACTCTGGACAGAAAGAAGTTCCTCTTTGCAAACCTCCCACTATTTCCACGACTGACGATTGCATTGTTGAAATGCTTGGACCATTCCTTTCCAACAAAAATAATGCCGGAATTCTGAGTAGTGTTATTGAAGATCTAGATGATTTGCGTAAATTCCTAAAAGAAGGTGATATTTTTGTTCTTAATCGCGGTTTCCGAGATACAAAAGAAAAGTTAGAGGAACAGAATTTTAAAGTTTCAATGCCTGCTTTGGGAGGAAAAGGAAACAACTGTCCACGGAAGGATCCAACGATTCTCGTTTTGTTACAAAAATTCGTTGTGCAGTAGAATCTGTGCACGGCGTACTCAAACAAAAATATTACCTTTTGGATCACAAAATTGACAACAAACTGATACTAAAAATTGGATCACACTTCAGAATTGCGTCGTTCGTCAATAACTTTTTTGGAAAAAAGACTACAATCTGATGTAGACACTTTTGATATTTTGCAAAGAATGCATAGTCAAAGAAATGTGCAGAATACTTTGGCTACTGAGGTAGAAGAAGAATGGCTTCGTTGGAAACTTCCTCTCAAAAGAGTTACACCAGACAACATTTTAGAGTTTCCAGAAATAAATGAAAGAGACTTAAAAATCTTGTTCACTGGAACATACCAACTTGCACAGGCTGTCATATTTGGAGAAAATAGTCGATACAGATTGTGAACTAAGAATTGAATATGTAAAGGGTGAGTCAAATGTACTCAAATTGTAAGTTCCATCTCGTCACATTTCTCGCACAGATTATAGGATTGAGACCATAAGAGCCCCTGACGCTTGGGTGATTTCGTTGCGTCCCCTTGGAGACCTACGCGTGACCCCAAAGCCTTTTCCATACGGAGGAGACCGCAGCCACGCCCTCAGCTGATATGTCTGACTCACTGATGCAGTTACTGCCCACGAGTGCCTACGAGTTAATTTCTTCGATGACCAACATACTGGAAATGCCTACGACTGGTTCGGGGCCAGTTAATTTTTCATTAACTGGTAGTTTTGCTAGCCTAGCCTAGCTTGTCCGAGATCTGATTACCTCTGATGCCACAGTATTTAAGAATCCAAAGTATAGTCACTCGGTTTTCCGTCGCTAGATTGTTCAGTGCCTCAAAGCACTCCAATACTAGTAGCGACGCAGTCGTTGTTCTATTCGGGGCCACTATAACAGCCCTGCTATCTGAGCAAATGCGGATATTCCTTCCATTGCCATACTGCTGCATCTTATATGTACACTGGAGCATGGCCATAATCTCCGTTTGTAGAACTGTGGCATAGGACACCAACGGGATTGTGGAGCCCATTCCGCTCCTCCTATGATAGACACCGGCTTCTGCTTTCTCCTTGTTCTTGGATTCATCTGTGAACTCGTTGTCCCCATCACCAGGCAAATATGCATCACTATTAGCCGGTTCCTTTTCCGTGGATAGACTCGCGATATCGGTTGGAATGTGCGATTCTGTCGAGATCCTTCCGCCGCATACCATGTTCATTCTCCAGGCTGCCTTCGCAGCCGTGGCCTTGATGGTGAGATGGAGGGGCTCCAACACTGTTAGTTCCCCCAAAGCCGCCGTGCGTGTCGATTTCAAGGCACCAGTGACGCCTCTCAGATTCAGTTTCCTGATTCTCTTCATTCGAGATTCCACAGTAGACAGTTCGACCCTCCTCCACCAGACTACCGTCGCATAGATTAGCGTGGGTCGCAGGATCGCAGTATATATTCACATCAGTGTCTTCGATTTCAGTTCCCAGTTTTTCCTATAGGTCTCCTACAAGGCCAAAGGATCGCTGTCCCCCACCTCATACCGTCTGGTGAATACAAGCACATCCGTCTTACTCGGATTAATCGATGGTCGGGTCCTTTTGCACCAGGTATCCACTGTTCTAAGTGCTTGCTGCATTACTCCGAAGAGCGCATCTAGATGCTGACCGCGCACGATGACCAGTATGTTGTCCGAATAGCCTATAGCGTGGTAACCATGTCTCGTGAGTAGATGACGCAGTCCGTCAACTACCAAGCACCACAGTTAGGGCGATAAAACGCCATCCTGCGGGCATCCCGAGTCAACAGTTGCAAATAAGACGGTATCACCCTTAGTCGTTGTTAGGTTCCTTTTGCCCAACATGTGGCAGGTCTATTCTATGACTGCAGTTGGCACACCATGTGCAATCGTGGCCGCCCTAATCACCTCTCTTGAGGTGTAGTTGAAGGTTCCTTCGATGTCCATAAAGGTTCCAATCGCGAAGCCTTTCTGCTTCAGTTGTCCACCGATAAGCTCTACTGCTCCGCTTAGGGCCGTTTCGGTCGGTTTTCGGGCTCGGTGAGAGCAGCTTGTCCAGCCTAGCCGCCTCTGTCCCTCTTTTGATGTCTGTGCAAAAGTTTGTCCAGCTTTCTTGCTTGGCTTTACGTATTGCACTCCTATAATTATCCCTCATCGTCGTGAGTGACTACATAGTTCTTTTCTTTTGCCAATGCTGGCACGTCTGAAGCTCTTTCTGGTTTCCCTGCGAAGATTTTCGAGCTACCCGTTCCACCAGTGTGTTTCCCCTACTTTTCGGATTCTTGTGGGTCGACAATTTTTTTCATGAGCAGATTTGATGGCCTCCGTGAAAGTTTTGGATGCCATCTCCAGGTTGTCCACATCCCTAATTGCCTTGGGCACCTCTGAGAGTGCACTTTTTAGTTCATTGGAATACGTATCCCATTCCCTTCTTCTTGGATTTGTGGCCCACGTAGGACTCGAGGATTCAGTAGCTTCCAACTTGAACTCTGTCTGTGAGTGATCTGAAAGAGAGGGTTCGTCCGAGACCCTCCACTTCTTTACTTTATCCTTAAAACTACCGGAACAAAGGGTGATGTCAATGACCTGTCCTCTGACCGGGCTGTGAAACGTCGGAGTATTTCCCGTGTTGAGAATATCTAAATCAGTAGTTATTGAATATTCCCATAGGTCATTCCCTCTTGAGTTAGTGTCCGTGCTACCCCACAATGTATGGTGGAAGTTAGCATCGCACCCCAACAACCTTACCTTGCAGTATTCTACCAGTGTACGTTCTCCCTCTGGTGGATTGGTTTCGCTGCATACGGAAAGTAGGCCGATCATATGAATAGCTTCCCGATTCCTCTGAGATCTGTGAATATCACCTGGGCAAAAATTTCAGAAACACACTTCACGTAATTTGTGGATGATCTTTAAGTTTTTATTTTCAAATTCATTGGAAAATCTTCTTCACTACGAAGCAATTTATAACTCGGCATTTTTCTTCAAATAGGATAATGCTTTGTATCATGTGAACTGCTATTTTCCTTAAAGGGGCCTCCTAACAAATTTTGCTGGGGGCCTCCACGTTTCTAGTTTCGCAACTAGCCAAAATGAGTTCAAATTTGTTATTCTCAGAGTTTCAAAAAAATGTGAGGGGATATTGACTCGAGGAATGGCACTGAGAAATCTAAGTCTAACTCTCTTTCTCTTCATTTTGTTTTTCTATTTCAGATTCCTTTCCATATTTGGAAAATTATCTGGTAGGAAATCTTATTTTTAAAGACTCCTGTAAATTACTATAAATTGTGAAACATCTGCAAAGTATCCTCCAATTTTGTTTAGCCTCTGGATACTTTCTCGTATTGAAGAGTATCTGATCAAAAATTCAGAATGTTTTTCAGTGAGTTTTTTTAATCAGTCAGTCAGTCAAAAGATTCTGGGGTCGTTTCTAGTTTGACAAAACTTTTGGACAAACCTTTCGGTTTGAGAAGTATCCCAGCATTTTATTCTTTCTCATGAAAAATCGGATAAGAAAAGTAAGAAGGAGAAGCAGTAAGAGAGGAATGAAAGTTGATGGTACCACCTTTTGCAAATACTGTTCAACACAATAAAATATTTGACATAGAAATTCCAAAAATGTAAATTCATGAGCTCGTGTGATCCTATTCAAAGCTTTGCAGAATAAGAAACAGGAAAGGAATCGATCAGGGTCTTTTCTCTTGGAAGATGTGGAAAATGAGTGGATCTATTACAATGATATGTTGTTTCTGTTGGAATGCAATGGCCATCGATCGAAAGTTAAGAATAATGTACTCACAACGATGTAAAACAAGCAAAAAAAAGAGGGAGAAAAAGGAAAGAGATAAACCAAACACCTCACTCTCCTTGCCTAATTCATTCTCCGTCTTTTTTATGCTACGGGGATCCAACACGTTTCGAGGTAATTTAGACCTCCTCATCAGGGAAATTTTATAGGAAACTAAGGTTATATATTTCGGGCTGGTTTTTGTTTTAATTTTTTAAATTATTGTGAGTCTTTGATAGGAGCTTATCTTTTTCTGAAAATACTATCTTTCAAAAACTTTTTTGGAAAATTTTGTTCTCTTTCCTCAGTTGAAAAATTAAATGAAAACATTTTATTTTTCACAAAAATCTATTATAAATATAAGCGGAATTTTAAAGAATTTCATATATATATTTTTTTTAATTTTTCATTTTTGCTATACTTAGCTTGTAATTAGTTGTTTTCTGTTAATCCATTGTACATTGGTCCTTTTCCTCGTGATCTTTGGTGGGCATCCAATTAACAATTCTTCTATTAATCCAGAACGTATTCTATTTAAACACTTGGTAAGAGCACTCGGCCTTCGTTATTTTTATTTTTCAGGAAATCATGAAATAATACTCTGTAATAGATTTTTTTCCGAAACTCAGCTCGTCTACGAGGCGACTGAACTGTTAGAAATCACGACAAATACTGACAGAAACCAAAAACGTCCCTTTTTGTGTTGAACTTTTTTATGTATATATATTTTTTTTTTTTGAGATAGTGGAGGCTTTTTTTCTGAGAGTCGAAGGAGAGTGCATAGCTCGTAAATCGCATATGTTTTCGAAGTCTGTAATTTACTTTACGAGGAATTTCCTGAATTTTGGAGGAAAATTTTCATTGGGGTCCTAGTAAATCTTTCAATTTGCGTTATTTATTATTCTTTATTTCATATAAAATTAAATAAATGTTTATTTTATATATTTATTTTTTATTATATTTTTAATTTTTCTGAAAAACTGAAAGTGAAAATAACAAACTTTTCCATAATTTCAATTTTGTATCTATATCAAGAAGACCATTATAACGAATATATGACATATTCTAATTGTATTTACCTCTGACTAACCATTTTGTGTAGCTAGTGAGGGTCCGCACTCGGAACCTCTCATAATCCTTGTATTCCTTACAAGCCCTCTCAGTTTTTCATTCGCTACAACAAAGTCAATCATACTCTGGCTTTCGGCTCTGGACCAAGTATACATATGGATCATTTTATGTCTGAACCAAATATTTGTAATAAACAAGCCTTTCTCTAAGCATAAGCTAATCAATTTATCCCCAGTACCGCTCGTTTTTGGGTCTCCGAAATGACCCAGTACCCTGTCGGTACCTTCGCGTTGCACACGAACCCAACTATTCATATCTCCGAGTAATATTATTCTTTCCTCAGGATCGCAAGTGTCTAATATATTATTCAACGAGTCCCACAAGGTATCTTTCACATCCCTTTTGCCTGTCAACGAGCCTTCAAAGTCCCATTTCCCGCGCGGGTATTGGACAACAAAATCTTTTTTATGATTAAAAAACAGTGGAACGTTCATTCGATTGAAAATTGAATTCTTCAAGAAGATATTGCAAATAAGATTCAAATCTCATTGTTTAAAGAAATATTAACAGCTTTCTAGGGGTGTGCAAAATGACTTCGAATTGGTCTACTTCGGGTGAAGCAGATCACCCATTTTTTATCCAGGAAAAGCAATATCAAGTCATATAAAACAGAAAATTCTGGGTGTCCCGCTTTACCCCACACTGTACCGCTTAGCCCTATTTCAAGATATTTGGGCTAAATTTTAAATGTAATTTTCCGCAGAATATTGCTGATATATTTGCAAAATAATACACAATTATCTCTTCAAGCGGCAAGAAGTTGAATTTAAAAGTAAAATATCGTGAGTAATCGACTAGTCTTTATATCTAGAAAATAATTTTTGAAACACTATTTAATTATTAATGAATGAGATTGTATAGTATTTTAATAGAAAATATTTCCTACTTATTTTTCATTTGTTTTTTCTAACTATATAATTATAAGTGTTTGAATTTCCGCGGTATATTATTTTCAAGTCTAACTTCTTACTCCTTCAAGAAAGTCATCCGAAAGAAGCAGAAAATAATTGTTTAGAATTGGATAATATCTTCTGTTCGGTTTTTAGATTTGAAAATTTTAATCCTTGAAAAATCCAAAAAAATTTCCTGTTGGTTAAAAAATTATGGCAAATTTTTTTATGCACTGTTTTTGCTAGTGAACAGTAATGAACAATTGAAAATTGAAAAATAAATTTTTCGTTTGATTTAGATTTTTTTTAAATGTTTAAAAAACATGTTTTTTTATTGAGTTCAATGCATATTTTTTTGAAAGAAATTGAACATGTCTAAACTCAGATTTCTTCAGCTTGAATCGAAGAAAAACGCTGTTATTTTGCTTTCATGGGATGTAAATTTTTTCATTGTGTTTGAGGGGTTCCAAAATCGTGAAAAATCGTTAAACTCACGATTTTAGAACCACGTAAACTTTTTTTTTATGGAAGAAAATAAATATGAAATTTCTTCGATTCAAGCTAAAGAAATTTCAGGTTCAACATATTCAACTTTTTTTTAAAAGTCTACATTTAACTCACTCCAAAAGACGTATTTTTTACACATTTAAAAAAAATGTAAATCGAACAAAAAATTTATTTCTAATTTGCAATTTTTTATTACTGGTAACTAGCAAAAACTGTATTAAAAAAATGTGTCATAATTTTTTAACCAATAGCAAATTTTTTGAAATGTTCCAAAATTTGAATTTCCAAATAAAAAAACCGAACAGAAGATATTATCCGATTTCAATTTTTTTCACATTTTTCGGATACCAACCCACAAATTTTTTTCCCTCAGCTCAAACGACTTGATTAATTTGATCATTTTCACTCCGCCCAAGTCAGTAGTGCATTCTCTCCAAATTGTTCATAAATTCTAATTCGTAAATTGTGTCGAATTAAGTTGTTAAACTATTAAACATATTAATTGACGTAGTTTATGTGCATTGGTCTTTATTTTCCGTCCAGAGTAGCAATTTGCTAGAAATTCCTTATGAAGAAGGACTCCAATTATATGGCACGAAACTAAAACCTCGTCACATTTCTTCCCCAAAGGGACTTTTTGAACTCCAGGAAGACCTCGAGGGCTTCGTAATTCACGATTATTATCCTCGTCATCCCTGAAACTTCGTAGTTGAGGAACCCCGTTATTTATGATGGGGTACATTCTAAGAACGTGCTCAGTGATCAGGGGTGCGACAGAGGCCGCATCGCGCCACGGTTCGAGTGCGGACGCCCGCCCCGCAGCGTCTTCTTCGCGCGCTGATTAAACACGCTGTTCCACAGTGACGTGTTAATCGCGAGGATTCATCACGTCCTCCTCATTTTTCCACCCGCTCCACCTCTTCACTTTTCTCTACGTGCACGAATGTGCGATTGCACCAGCACGAATCCGGCCTCTTCTCTCTTCTCGTTTGCATTTCGACCAGCTTCCAGCTCGTGATGTTCACGTTTGGCCTGGGACACTCATTTGTTTTTACGTTACCTTCCACTTCACGATTTCATGCGGTATAATTTTCGGTTTGTTGAAGCCGATTGATTTTACGGTATTATGATCACGCTGAACTTCGGCGCAAACCAAAACGTTAGCTGCTAAGTTCAAGATATCCCTGATTTTTTTAATTGTGGCAACGCTGTGGTGCGTTCTATCTCTTTTTGTCCGAGAGAGAAAGTTTCGATTAGAGTTGTAAAGA
>JAUMHM010083687.1:0-13081 GCA_032362435.1 Melikaiella ostensackeni
AGGAGCACCTTCGGGTCTTCTTGTTTGGTCGGATTCGATATTGAAACAACTTTGTTGTTTCTTTACCCCATCTGCAATCCATTCATGCGCGTCACTAATTAGATGAAGAGGCATTTGGCTACCTTAAGAGAGTCATAGATTCCGTCATAAATATGACGGAATCTCGTTTCCTATAACTCTTGCAGATATTCCAAAGATTGAAAAAATGAATGAGTTGTATATAAACGTTTACTGTATAGAAACCGATAAATAAATACAAGAAAGGTGAAATTGTGGCACTATATCTGAGCAAAGGAAAGTCAGAGTGCTCGACAATTCACCTTCTGATGATAGAAAATATGAATCTTCATTCTAACTATTTGGATGAAAACGAATCGAATTACAGTAATCAAATTTATCACTTCGCTCTGATTAAAAATCTATCCCGGCTAGTAAGATCCCATTTTTCGGAAAATGATCATCTTGCATACTCGTGTGACCGATGCCTATGCCACTTTGAATTAGAAAAATCTTCACAGATTGTGAAAATGTAAATCAATGTAGAATGATATTACCAAATGAGAATGAAAAAATTTTGAAATTCCGAAATTACAAATTTAAAGGGTGCTTGTTAAGAAAGGTCAGTGTTCCTTTTAATTTAAAGTGCAATTCAATGAAAATCTTATGAGTGCTGAAATTGTTTTCATAGGGAATACACTGTACACTGTAGAATGGATAGAATGTACACTGTACGGGTGGTTTTACACACTTTATCGGAATATGATACTCACTTTGTCATTAAAGCAATAGCTTAGGAATTTGAGATCGAAGTTGAATTATTGTTCGTGAACAAAGAGAAATATATTTCATTTACTAAATATGTTGCTGGCACAAAAGTTAATCTTCAGTTTATAAAATCGTTACGTTTTATGCCGAGAAGCCTTGAAAAATTATCTTTTTATCTGGAAAATAATGATAAAAAAATTACTCTTAAACATTGCACAAATTCTGAGGAATTTCAACTGTTAGTCAGGAAAGGAGTATTTCCTTATGACTATATTGATCATTGGAAAACGTCAAATGATCAGCAGTTACCACCCAAGAGCGCATTTTATTCAAAATTGAACGATGATGAAATTTCCGATGAAGATTATCAACATATGGGCGATGTTTGGCAAAATTCTCAAATTGATTGGAATTGAACTTGAACTATTAACAGATCCTGAAATGATTCTTCTTGTTGAGAGAGCTGTACGTTTTTGTGTAGCACAGTGCCAAAATAAATATGCTAAAGCGAATGATTGATTTATCGGATAAGATTTCAATCCTAGCGAACCTGAATCTTATATTTCATATTTTGACATTAACAACCAGTATGGTGCAGCAATGAGCGAATTGTTACGCCGATAAGGTACAGTCAGAACTATATTCACGTGGAACATTTGAATTTTCCTAATAGTAAAGGCTTGCTTGAACTCTTATTTAAAGAAGTACCCGAAGAGTCCAGATGGTAAAGTTAGTGATTATAAAGCCTTTGAATATAAAAACTTTATAGAAAACATAATTCCCAGATCCCCATGAAAAAAACAAAGATAGACAAAGTAAAAGGCGAAATTCATCAAGCAAAGGTATTATACCACAACAAATGATTGCTGGAGAGGAAAAACAATTGGATTACGTTTACTGAGATGACCCTAATGAATTGGTAGATCTATTACGCTTATTGTTAGCATCTAAAGTAGCTGGAATCCGAGTCACACAAACGAAATTATGTCAATCATTGAAGAATTAAGAGAAGCTAAAATTATATATTAACGCATGTTTTGTCAAGATTTTTATCACTTGCAAGATGAGTATCGATGTACCCGGACGTCATTTTAAGCAAACAGAGAGTACAAATCATGGTCCTCCTGGAATTGGTTTTAAAGTCACACCTGAAGGAAATTATATGGATAACAAAAGGCTGTGTAATGTGGCTGAAGCTTAAGAACAAAATGATGCTGCAAATTTGAATATTGTACAACATTTGATGGAGCATGCACTTCAGACAATCTACGATGTTATAGCTTCCTTGCGAACCAAGTAGTTAACAATAAAATGATGACTAGAACTTTGGAAGATTCCACAAGTAAACTATATGAAGAATTGAAAACTGATGCTGAATCAACTCAAGAACTGGTGTATCGCAATTCAAAGCTCATCTGTCAGTTAGACACCAGACTGAACGCACTCGGAAATGGCCACTGAAAAGCTACAGTTGGTGAAGGAGCTACACAAGCCAGCTAGGAGAAAGTACCAATGTCAACACTTTAATATCCGTGACATTGATGAGACTTGGCAAGCTGATCTTGTTGAAATGCAACCATATGAGAGAGAAAACAGAGGATACAAGTACATCTCAACTGTAATTCACGTATTTTCAAAATTTGCTTGGGCTGTTCCTGTTAAATCCAAAAAGGGCAAAGATGTAACGGCAGCCATGGTATCTGCACCTCAGAAAGATCGTGTACCGAAAAATTTACATGTTTATAGAGGCAGAAAATTTCACAATTCGTATTTTGAAAATCTTATGAAGCGATATAAAATAAATTTGTACTCAACATTCAGTAATTTGATAGCATCAATTTGCGAGGGATTTAATCGTACTTCAAAGAACAAAATGTGAATGCAATTTAGCTTGCAAGTGGTTAGAAATTTTGAAAGATTTAACCTCGTCCTACAACGATACTAAGCATCAGACTATTAGAATGAAACTGAAAGATGTTACTAAACAAACTGAGAAAAAATTGTTGTTTGATGTATACAAAAATCATAATGTGAAACAAGTAGTTAGGAAACCCAAATTTGAAGTTGGAGATAAAGTACGTATGAGTAAGTTTAAGCATGTTTTTGAGAAAGGCTACACTCCGAATTGGACAAGCGAAATCTGTAAGTAATATCAAGAATACCGAACCAGTAACGTATATACTTAAAGATTATCAAGATAAAGCTATTGCAGGTAGTTTTTATGAACAAAAACTTGCTAAAGTTAGGCATTCTGATAACTATCTTGTTGAAAAAGTACTCACAAAACGTGACAATGAGGTATTTATAAAATGTTAGGGTTTTGACGCCTCTCACAGTAGTTGTATAGATAAGTCTAGTTTGTAAGCCTCTTTGTATTAATATTGAGTTTTTTCTGCATAAAGTTTACTATTTTCAAACATATATGAATTGAATTTTTACTTACATGTCAATCCTTAACCTAGTAAATGAAAAAGTCGAGTTTGATTTGAATGATGTTCACTTAAATTTTCTTACTGTTCAAGTACATGGCATTTTAATGAATGAAGGTGCCATGTACATATTTGAGTTTTTGTAATTTCTCAATCACTTCTTCACGAACATTTTGATTATAAAATGTAATCATTTCCAGAATCAGACTTTCGAATCGCATTAGATTATTAAACATGAGGTTTTTTATTGCCTTATTCTTCAAACTTACATAATTTTTCTGTATATAAGATATTGCACATTTCACGCAAGGTGATCTCACATTACATCAAACATCTTCAGCTATGGTTTCAGTGATAATTACCCTTTGTACACTGACACGGCATAACATTCTGTCTTAGAAGATATCGGTCAATACAAAGACTGACTTTCTGTAGATCAGCAAACGTTGTTTCTTGCAGTACAAACGGATAATATTTTCGGGTTTTAACTTCAGTTTCTTGAATTTGCTCCAAAGCCACAATGTAATCTCCATAATATATAGTCATGTGTATACGAAAATTTCCACAGTTGATGCATTGTTGCTTCTCTTGGCTATCGAAATACAGTGAAATGACGTTGAAGTAGCTTTTGAACAATTTCCGCTCTTCAGAACTTAAGGTTATACTTGCCCGAAGATAACTAGCTAGCAGTTTCACTGATGAGGCTTACTTTCCACCTTCTTTTTTAAAACTCAGCACCAATGATACTTCACTTGGTAAAAAGTGAATTCAGATTGTATGTAGTGGAAAGTAACACTTGGTTTCGAGGTGCATACGGCATGAGGTTCATCATACTGAAGGCTTTCATGTGATGAGCGAAAATTGAAAGCTGCACAACTGACTCTCATCTCGCTTTAACTGTCCGTCCCATCTGTGGCCGGCCTCACAGTTGTTCATGCTTGAATGCTTCTGCCTCCCCATCTGAGGGTCCCTTGACCTGAGTGTTTACTCACTCGTCGCGTTAAATCTGGTTGAAACTAGATTTTTAATAGCCTCCGTATAGTGGCCCAGTTGACCCGAGGCTGGCCACGCTACGCGAGATGAGTGAATATATTTTTTTTTCATGAATTCAATCGAACCGTAGCGTCCACCCTAATACGGAATACAAAGATCACCATCATGACTGACTTCCTTGATCCCCTAAAGAAAATTATAAGCTTCTTTGTTGGAGGAAAGTCTTTGTTGAGAGCAGTTTTGCTTAGTTTCAAGAAATCCATCATGACTGCTTTACTTTTCGATAGTCACGATCTGACATTCAGCAAAAGACTAATGAAAAAGAAGAACTGGCCCTCCTTGTATAGACTCTAACCCCCTCTACCAGATTTCAAGAGAATTTTCCACAGTATTACATTATATTATGCAACAAAGTCCTAGACTGTGAACAGGAAAGTGTTTTAGAGCTCTGGGTTATTTACACAGTGATTGACGTCGATTCGTTTGTACCAATATGGTTCACCATTCTTCTCAATGAGAGTAGCAGCTACTCCAGCAATGTCAAGTAAAACCAGTATTTTATCTTGTTTGGTCCCGTGTAGTAACTGAAGCTCATGGATTATCAAAATTATTATTATTATTATTATTGTTAGGGTTGAGACCAAAGGAGCCCCTGACCCTTGGGTAGTCCCATTGTATCCCCTTGAAGGCCTATGCGTGACCCTTAAGCCCTTTCCTTAAGGAGAGGACCGCAGCCACGCCCTTGGCCGATATGTCTGACTCACTGTTGCACACACTGCCCGTGAGTGCCAGACGCTTCCCCGCAATCGCGGGCAGTAGAAAAGGATATTATTCTCTGTCTCGTCATCCTTTCGACACAGGCGACAGAGGGGGCTATCTGTGAGCCCTATCTTATGTCTGTGATAGCCGAGGTTTCCATGTCCTATAAACATTTCTGTTAGGACCTTGACTTCATTTCTACCAAGCTCGCGTATTTCCGCAACTCGTTTGAACTTTAAATTTGAACCCGTGAGTGCTTTGGCCTGTCTGCAGCCAGTAGCCTTATTCCACTCCTTCTGATGTTCCTCGGTCAGCCAACTGTCAATTTCTTTAGTAATCAACCTACTGGAAATGCCTACGACTGCTTCAGGACCAGTGAAGTTTTCTGTTACTGCTAGTTTTTCTAGCCTTTCCGAAATCTCATTACATTCAATGCCACTGTGTACAGGGATCCAAAGTAGAGTCACTCGGTTTCCTGGCGCTAGATTATTCAGTGCCTCAAAACACTTCCATACTGGTAGCGACGTAGTCGTTGTTCCATTCAATGCCACTATAGCGTTCCTGCTATCTGAGCAAATACGAATATTCCTTCTATTGTCATACTCCTGTGCCTCATAAGCACATTGGAGCATGGCCATGATCTCAGTTTGTAGGACTGTGGCGTAGGAACTTATCGGGATCATGAAGCTTATTCCACTTCTCCTGCGGTAGACACCGGCTTCTGCTTTCTTTTTGTTCTTGAAGTCATCTGTGAACTAGTTGTCCCCATCACCAGGCAAATATAACTCGCCGTTAGCCCATTCCTTTCATTCATTCTTTCTTCTTGATGGTAAGATGGATGTGCTCTAACCCTGTTCGTGCCCTTAATGCCACCGTGGGTGTCGACTTCAAGGCACCAGTGACGCTTCTTAGAATCAGTCCCCTGAATTTATCTAGTCGAGATTTCACAGTGAACAGTTCGGCCCTACTCCATCATACCACTGCCGCAAAGGTTAGCCTGGATAGCAGGATCGCTGTGAAGATCCACATCAGTGCCTCCGGCTTCAGGCCCCAGTTTTTGCCTATAACTCTCTTGCAAAGCCAAAGGATTGCTGTGAGCTTCTTGCACTTGTTTTCCAGGTGCTCGTGTCATGACAGCTTCCTATCCAAGATATATATTTATATTTATATATATTTATCTCGTTCAGTGATTCTCAGTTGTTGTCCTCCCAGTTTCAGTGTACTCGTATCTATCCACAAGTCTTTGTACCGTTTTCAGCAGGAAAGATGTGCGGCTGATGGGACGAAAATTCTTGGGTGAAGTATACTCGATCCTGTCTGCTTTCGGAATGATCACTCTCGTGCCTCTTCATGCCGTCGGAAGATATCCCAATGTCAGACTAGCCCTCACAAGTCTCATCAGCGGCACTATGTTGGACTCCCGAGCCTCCTGTAAGAAGATTGGATGTATGCCATCCAGACCAGGAAACTTGTATGGACTGAAAGACTTTAGGGCCCACCTGACCCTGGGAAGGGTAATAATCTTGTGTGCTTGACGCCGTTGCAGGCCCAGTTGAGCCGCAGACGACTTCAGATGCCCCCGATCCCAGTCCGTTCTTCTTGGATTTCTGGCCCACGTAGGGCCCGAGAATACGGTAGATTCCAACTCGAACTCTATCTGTAAGTGATCTGAAAGAGTGGCTTCGTCCGGGACTCTCCACTTCTTCACTTTATCCCTAAAACTACCGGTACAGAGGTTGATGTCAATGACCTCTCCCCTGACCGAGTTGTGAAACGTCGGAGTATTCCCCGTGTTGAGAATAACTAAATCAGTAGTTATTCAATATTCCAGTAGGTCATTCTCTCTTGAATAAGTGTCCGTGCTACCCCACAATGTATAGTAGGAGTTAGCATCGCACCCCAACAATAGTGAGAGACCCCTCACCTTGCAGTATTCTACCAGCGTACGTACTTCCATCGGTGGGTTGGTTTCGCTATCATACGGGAAGTAGGCCGATCATAAGAAAAGTAGGCTTCTCGATTCCTCTAAGATCTGTGGATATCACTATCAAATCTCTCGGACACAGTTCTAGCAGCAGAACAACGTTGACTCCTTTCGCTAGAATGCAGGCCCTTGGTTTGGCCCCCTTGGAGTCCCTGAAACGAAAACTAGCCCCCCCCCACAATCCCCTTATGGTATCTTTAACTAACCAAGGTTCTTGAATTAGTGAGATACCTTTGTGCCTCACAGCCACGCCCTTCTGCCATGACCCTATTTTGGAAGAAAAAAACAATTCTTGGAATTCTATGCAATTTGATATCATTGTTTTTTTCATTAAATTCCTTAATACTTATGAAATATTGCATAGGAAACAGTGGCGTCTTTCTTTCACGGCGTGACACTATGACTCAGCTCTGTGGTATTTTCTTATGACTCATCGACGGCGAAACTTGTTCGAACTTGCATAAAAGCTTGCACTACTGCGTCATTCCCCAGTAATATGACACCATTTTGAAAACGATTCTCGAAATTCTGTGTAACTTGATATCATTGTTTTTCTTCTTGAATTAATGATATATCTCTGTGGTATTTTTTTATGATGTATCGGCGGCGTCGTATCACAGCGGGAAGGAGCCGAAACCTGTCAGAACTTGCATAATAGCATGCAATACTACGGCATTTACACTATGACTCACCTCTGTGGTATTTTCTTATGACGTATGCAAAACATGGCATACACACACACACACAGGCATACACGGACATAAACCACTACAGCTTAGAGTCGGCAAGGTAGAAATTTGTATCTAGAAGCGCTCTTGCCTTGTTCGAACTTGCAAAAAAGCATGCAATGCTGCGTCATTTTCCAGTAATGTCACCATTTTGAAAACAGTTTTCGGAATTCTATGCAACTTGATACCATTGTTTTTTTTAATTCCTTAATACCTATAAAATATGACATAGGGAATGGCGGCGATCGCGCAATATCATTTTTTTGTGAAATCATCGGGAGCCTTCGAGGAACTTAGCAAACGGACACGCACTAACACTAGTTCACCTCACACAGACATGCACTAACCCCAGCTGGTCCAGACTCCGTCTTACTTTTTGGCGTTAGACCGGCCCCGCCTATCTGCTTCAATTCTTTCAATATTTTAAATTATTTATTTCGATACTGATTTTTCATAATTATTTCTCTAGAATCGCGAAAAAACTATAGGAAATTCATTATAGGAAAATCATTACAGGTCCATACTGAATTATCCATAATACTTTTTCGTAAAGGGCGATTACAAGGAATCGTAAAAGATGCATAGGATTGCAAAGGATTGCAAGGGATAGCATGAGATTGCATAAGATTGCAGTGAAAATGTACACCAGATTGCAAGAGTAGTTAACCCCTCGTATTTAGCAATATTTTAATGCATCATTTTTTTATACGCATACCAGAAAGCAACTGTGTGTGGCACTTTTTTATTTATGGAACATATGGGAAAAAATAAGGGTGGTCAAGGTGGGACCATATTAAATATTGCTTCAACTGCTGGTCTACAATGTCTGCCTCCATTTCCAGTTTATGCTGGTACAAAACATGCAGTAGTTGGTTTTAGTCTTTCTATAAAGGTATTTCTTAAATAATTACAAAATAATACAATATTCATAATAAATAAACAAAAATGGTATCATAAACAATATAAACGCGCGCCATCTTTCGATTGTAATTTCTTTAAATTAATTTAATACTAATTGGAATAACTAAGAATTCAATTAAGACTTTCTTTCAATAATAAAAGTACACGTGATTCGAGGCTTTGATGTCTCATTATGATAATATATGTTTTATTCTTTGAACTTTGTAGGAATCTTATGAAGAAACTGGGGTTCGCATTTTAGTCATGTGTCCTGGTTTAACAACCACACGGTTGACCAGAAATATGGACAAAAATGATCTTCGAGCAGTCATCAAAAATAGCCCTTTCAAGATGATAATGCAAAGGTGAGCCTAACATTTCTTTCCACTTTAAATTTGGATGTGGATTTAAATTATTCCGGATCCCAGTCAAGTTTACTTGAATTTAAAAAAAAAAGGTATGATTGAATTCTGAAATTGAGATATAGTACCGAAGGGGAAACCATTTTTCGAGGAAACCGTTGACTTCGTCTAGACTAAAATTCAAATATGTTATTTTTTATGAGAAGTCATCAAAATAAGCCTCTGTTACGCTTCTGAATCTTAATTCTTCTTCAATTCAGACAAATTTCGGCTCAATTCAAGTTCACATCTGAAAGTATTCTTTCTTACTCTGAAGCAAGACAGTTCTTATACATATATTAGGAAAACTGATACAAGTTGAGTAAGTTATACATATAAAAAGAAACTGATGAACATGTAATTTTTATTTTCAGAGTCGAACACGTTGCTCAATATGTGGTGGAATTAATTGAGAGAGGAAAAAATGGAGCAATTTGGGTAGTTGTGAACAATGAACCACCATTTGCTGTTGAAATTCCTCATTATTCAGAAAACCGAGTACCACTTGATTGAAAAATATAAAAAGAATTATTTTTTAATAATAATAGAATGATGTCCTCTAATATATAATGTAATTCATTTCTAGCCAAATAAAATCGAGATAAATATATTTATTGTTAATTGAAACTTATTTGTGAAGAAAAACTCAAACGTAATTTAGAAAAAAATTTCGGGTTGAAATTGTTTCTTTAAACAATAGTAAGTTATTGGTTTGGATCTGTGAGCTTTTTCTTCCGTTACAAGCAAAAACTGCTTATTTAAACCGATTTCATTTCTCGAAAGACTTTGCAAAACTCGATTTGTGTTATCATTTTCACAGCAACACATTTAAAAGAATACTTGAAATTTTCACACCTAATTCCGACTCTTAATTCAAAGATAATTGAATTAAAATTTAGCAAAAATTTCTCTGAATTAAAGAAGATCAATATATCGGAATTTTAGAATTCAATCATATGTTTTCATAAATTTAGATAAACTTTCCTTGAATCCAGACGAAATTTCGCTTAATTAAAGTTCATTTCTAAAAAGATTTAAAAAAATTTAAGATGTAACAAACGGTATTCTTTTTTACTGTAAGAAACGGAAACGGAAGCCCAGGTCAAGGCCGTAAGCATATAGTATTGAGAGAGTATTCAATACGATATGGTAAAAATAGTTGATAAAGTATATAAGGATTGTAGATAAAAGAATATGTAATGGATCTGTAAAGACTTTTGAACTCGTAAAAGGGAATGAGTATAAACAAATAAAGAACAAAAAGGTACGTTTCAATTAAACTTTTGCATATTGAAATAATCACTTTCAATTGCCTGTATCTATATTTATGACTTATAATAAAATAGTACACATATGAAGATATGTATTGAAAAAAGCCGATTTTTATTTTGCGATTTACAAAAATTTGGAATTTGAAGAGAGCATACATCCGAATTATCAAGTACCTCAAACATAAAATTTGTGTGCAAACTAATATTTGGAAAAAGAATACAGTTGAGGTTCAGAAAAAACATGGTTTATCAGGTACTGTTACTGATAGAAGATATGTTCCTGCAGTTTAGTAAACAGATTTTTTATTTTACAGTGCCGAAAATTTAAAAAAGAAAAAATTTCAAGTTATAATTGAAATGAATACGAAGTTCACAATTTTTATTTAGTAACAAGTTACGATTTCCGAAATTGCTGAAAAAAATTCTTTCTTAAATTTTGGGAGACGTTTTTCAGTGGAAACATATGATTGTCTGGAGAAGAACATGTAAATTTTTTAAATCAATATTCCAGGCAGTTAACTCAAAAATACTTTTATATTTAACACTGTATACACGATACTTAAAAAAATCCCTAACGTAGGCAACAAAGGCGATAAAATGTGCTGATCATTCACCTCTAAAGAAGATACATACAATATAGACTTTATAAATAATGCAAATATTTCACTGATTAATAAAGTAGAAACATATATTCTGTATTATTATATTTTATAGGAGATAGTACTACGTTATTTGCGGTAAAAAATAAATTCCCCAAAAGCTTCAGTTTTTAAAGGGAACAAGCTGCTAGATTCACGCACAAAATTTCAAGTCTCTTCAGTTAGACAAAGACGAGCCGTTCATTTTTCAATATTTCTTAGAGTGCTCCAATATTTTGCGTGCGATACCCACGGAGTTTTATAAGCTGAGCCAACAGGTTTCGTAAAAAAAAGGAAATGGAAATTTTTGATTTATTTGAAAATTTCCAGTAATTCAAAGAAAGTTTTGGAAATTCGTTGAAATTTATGAACAGTTTTGAATATTCATGGAAGTTTAGGGAAATTTATGCAAAGTTTGGAAAAGTTATTTAAATTTTATAAAATTTGTGCAAATTTTTGAAGCTTTTGGGCACTTGTGGAAATTTCAGAAAACTGTAAAACTTGTGGAAATTTTTCAAACTGATGTACATTTTTGGGAATGTTTGAAACTTTAGAAACTTATGGGAATTTTTGAAAATTTAAGTGAAAATTTGTGGAAGTTCCTTAGCTTATCAAGTTTTACCACCCCATCATTAATCTAAAGAACATAGAACGACGTTTCTTATATAACAAAAAAACTTTTTACAGAAAATATAAAATATTTGTAAATATAGAACATAATCTATAAACTTACCTACACGACGCTTACATTTTCAGAACACATAAACTATAACTTTATTATTATAAAACGTACCTTAGCATCTGAAATTATAGTAAAATTAACCTTCTCCGGATCTGACGTTAACATTGTAAAAAATATTTTTCATACATTATTGCGGGCCAACGCGCAATGTTATACGTTTTTCCTGGAGAGATAAATCTGTGATGTCACATGAGACTATATATAATCCTCCAAGTCTAAATGAAGATGGCTGTATAGCGCCAATTTTAAAAAAAAACCTTAAGAATATTTTTATTACAATTTTTTTATTTTATTTTAAAAATTATTAGTCGATAAAATAAGACTATGGTAGATTTTACTGAGGTATTCAACATCTGATCTTTTGTTCACAGAATTGGTATTTTTGACAATGAAAAACATCTCTTTAAAATTTCTTCTTCTATAGTGGCTTTCATGATTTAAAGTCTATCCATTATCTATCTATTCCTATCAGTAAGACTATGAATAACTGAAAAGTTAATAACTAAAGAGTCTTTAAGGTTCCAATTAGTAATGAGTTTTTTGTTGTCTCGAATGATGTTAACGTCCAAAAAATTAAGTTTTGAATCATTTTCAGTTTTTCTAACAGCAAAGATGTTACTTCTTTCGAATTAAAAACACACATCATATACTGCATTCCTTGTGAATGTGGTTTGGCTCATATAGGGCAGACAAAAAGGTACATTAAAGCTAGGATCAAAAAACACATAAACGACTGTAAAAAAGATGCAATAGGTACTGCATTGGTAGATCACTCGCATGTTCATGATTATCAGTTTTTATTTTCAAAAACTAAGATTTTAAGTCATGAAAGCCACTATAGAAGAAGAAATTTTGAAGAGATGTTTTTCATTGTCAAGAATACCAATTCTCTGAACAAAAGATCAGATGTTGAATATCTCAGTGAAATCTACCATAGTCTTATTTAATCGACCAATAGTTTTTAAAATAAAAGAATTATAAAAATATTCTTGAGGTTTTTTTGAAACTGGCGCTATACAGCCATCTTCATTTAGACTTGGAGGATTATATATAGTCTCATGTGATGCCAACGAGAAAAGTGTACAGTGCAGTGTAGTGTTTCAAGATGCCGCCTAAGACGCGCAGACATGACGACCAGCCAAGCCTACCCACGGCTAATAGATTTCAACCTCTATCAATGGATGAGGACAATGTAGATGATGATATTGAGACATCAAGCGAGGGCGAGGATATACAAGTAGTCTCTACGGAGAGTTCTAAAAGCAAACAAGGGAAAGTGCCACCGATAGTAATCACCAGTCCCTTAAAGGATTATAATAAATATGTGCAACTCATCAACGATGCGACCACCACAAAGAAAACCAAATTTAACTACTCATCAGTGGGACTGACAATTCACCCCGCTACAATTGAGGACTATAACGGTATCAAGGATTGTCTGGACAGGGCAAACACGCATTATTTTACTTAT